>JAODJW010000117.1:2513879-2524569 GCA_026777045.1 Hyperopisus bebe
ATGTGATTGGTTGATTAGATAACTGCATTAATGAGAAATTGAACAGGTGTTCCTAATAATCCTTTAGGTGAGTGTATGTTATTATTTCAATCTGTCACACACATGATGCCATACATATTCATATTTAACACACGCTGATGTTTTTCCTCCTCAGATTGTTGAGGTCATCTTGCTTTAATCCACCATTGTAATCATGGCAGGTAATAGTTGATGTTCTGCGGAACAGGATAGATTTGAGTCTGCAGGAAAGAAATTAAACCAGAAAACCGATGAAAAATTCACATCCCAGAATTTTCAAGTGAGATTTAACTGCAGCAATATGGTAAATTTGCAGCCAAAAGATCCCAACACATAAACCACTATATAGCAACTTCATAAAACCTCTGTCAGCTATGCTTTACAGTTCTATACTGACAAAACTTTCATAAATACTTGTTTCAATAACCATAAATGATAAGCGAAGTGACACGTGTTAATTAAAATATTCATGACATGTGAGACGTGTCACAACAGCAATTACATTAACTGTCATCAATGATATATTGTATAGGCAGATATGTAGCATTGGACAAAAGCATCTGCTAAATAAAAATAAAATTACATACTAACAACAAAGGGGTTAGTGTGTGGCTCAGCAGGTTGGGCAACTATACTTACGATCAGAAGATCACCAGTTCAAATGCTATGCTTGGCAGAGTAGCCCCATCCTTGTTGGGCCCTTGAGCAAGACCCTTAACCCCCTGAAGAATGCGGGGTAATCAGCGTGCCAGCCACAGGATGCTGGATTATGTCTTTTGGAAGGAGACATTTTGTGTCCCTTAGCAGATCAGTGCTGTGACAGGCCCTTGCTGCAGAGGTGTGCCAAAATGGGTCAGAAGAGGTTATGACAGTGAACTGGAGCACGGCTTGTGTGAGAAGCTCGCTTTCATTTAATTTGCACTCACTCCCACTTGGAATGCAATGAACCCATAAAAGCAGTAGCCAAGGAAGGCATGAATGAAATTTGTACATTAAATAAATGAAATGCACTATGTTGAGGCAATAAATCACAGCACATGGATTAAAACATTTTTAATTTAGTTTATATTTGGTTGCAGCGTTAGACCTCTTAGTGCCTAGGCTGTACCTGGTTCAGAAGGGCAAAATTTTAAATAAGGCCCCCTTCAACTGTTTTGTTCATAGAAAAGCAGTAGTAGTTATAGTCTTAGTAGTAGTAGTAGTAGTATCATAATACTACTAATAATTAAATAGTAAGAATCCAGATCACCAAAGAGTCATTATGATACAGTTTATGCCAGTGGAGGTGGTGGTAGTGCAAGTACATGGTAGATTCAAGAATAATTACTGTGCAGGTGCAGTCACTACACTGGGGGGACAGGGCAACCCAACTTTTTGAGGGGCACCCCAGACGTGATAAATCCATCCCTGGATATAATAGAAATATGTGTTCTGACTTATCTGCTTTACCAAGGTAAGACTTTAGACTAATTATACAGACATGGTAAAGCAAAGACAATTGCCATCCAAATATAAACGTTAATTCCAAAAATGATGCTGTGATGACTGGCTGTTTGTGAAGTTGATGGAGAGTGGTAGAGACAGCAAATGTTTCGCGGCAGACTTAAAAAGCATTTTAGTTTCATTGGTTCTTAACAGGACACCCCTCTGCGTTTACTGCGTTTGACTGTGGCACAAGTGAGGCCGGTGACCTAAGAGCTCACCTTTTTTCACTGCCGTCTCGTCTGCGGTGTGTCCCTTAGCCACAGCTTGCTCATTGCAGGCGTGACTGGCGAACACGCCAACACATTTGCAATAAATGCGCAACATTGTGGGCTTGGGCTACATATCATCATACCAGATGTGTATAATTTATCATCCCAAAAAAGAGATGCACACACTGCTTTGGCAGGATCTGCTGATTTGGGAAATGACAATCGTGCCCTTTTGTAATAAAACATGGTAAAATGTCATGAACGGTGCATCCTCCATTGGCCAGATTTCGACGGATGTAGAACAATGGGTTACTCTTGATTATTCAGTCTAGCTGCCCTACAGACAGAAATCTCATCTTAAGCATCACCTTGAAACAAAAAGATTTCTTTCTCAAAGCCTTTCTCCTTCTTCCTTCTTATAAATGCATAGCTTTATCTTTCATTTCATTTGAATATCTTTGTCTTTCAAGCTGAATTAATTCAGTTAGAGTACATCTAAAAGGGCAAAATGTGTCATCATGTTATATTACTAAATATGACAATGAATTATTAAACTATTCCAAGCTTTACTGTTGCAATATTTTTTGCAGAAACACAGCACAATTAATAGACGGTTATGGAATAAACCTAAAGGATTTCTTTCAATCCTTACATGCAGTATCCTCAGAATCCTCAGTGTCCACAGAATCTGGAAATTGGATAATGGTGGACAAGTTCTTAATTCAATTTTTTTTCATTAACTAAACTCCGTTTGAGCTGATATTTCTGGGCCAGTGAGATGTGCTTTACAAGTGAAAGCAGAAAAAGGGACACTTTACATATTTTCTGTCTGGACCAAACAAACAGGAAACAGCATTTAAACTTTACTTCGTTCTGCCGACAGCTGTTAGTAATCAGTGTTTACCCTCCCGGGCCTACAAATATCTTGAGTGTGTCTTGAGGAAATGTAGAATGACTAGTTGCTCTGTTTTCTCTGTATTCAGGGGACAAATCTATTGCCTACTCTCTGTCAGACAGGCCATCTGTCAAGTAAAGGATATATTTAGAAAAACAGTGGAAAAAGTAGTTTGAGTGAAGTGATCATGATGTATCCACGTTAATGACAGCCCTACCAAATCAAAAAGCTGTATAATGAACATAATGTTCCCTTCCTGCGATCTCAGCACAACGTTCCGTACAGTTACCATTTCCCACCATATAAACAGAGCAGCCCATGTGGTTTATGGCCGCATCATGTCCGTTTATGTATGTATTTCATGGCACCTTCTCTCCATCCATCTTGCCAAGGTGAACGGAAATACTGATTGGAGCGATGACAGTTCTCGTCAAGGTATTCTCGTCAAGGCTCGCCAAAGAGGCCAGAGAGAAATTGCCATCTGTCTGCTTGCATGTATGTGTGTGTTGGGTTTTTAATATGGATACATCTGGCTAATTATTATCACGTTCATGCAGGTTTCGTGATATGACTGTCTTTGCCAGAATGATGCTCCGCTTTGCTGTCCGTTTGTGAGGAACGCATTGCAGTTTCCAAGGTGAAAATAATTTCTGCTGCCATGTCTATAAGAAATAGCATACAGAGGTTAAATGCTGTGCAGTAGACTGGATCCATCGCTCATTACCACACCTCAAGTTACGCTAACTGAACTGTATGATACAATAGACCATATGCACAAAGATGTGATTATGGTCTCTGTGGAACACCCTCCCAGAGTCAATTGACCTTGGACTCTTTGAAACCAGGGGGGTTTTGTCTTCTCTTATTTGTTGTCTCCAGTGCTGCTTCAGAAACTGGAGCACAGCTGGTTTTAAAATTACATCAATAACCTGTGTCTCAAAAAACAGGCGGCTGTGATCTTTCGGAAGATTAGCCAGCTAATCAGCATGTTCAGGTGTTGTCAGTAAAGTGATGTGCATTTGATTGTAGTTATAGTATTATGTCCAATCACACGACATGCCAGAAAGATTACAATAAAGATTGTTCAGCGTAGATGGGAGCCCCACATAGAAAGATAATTTCCACATGTAAAAGTTGGATTGCAGACAAAGGTCAACATGTGCTTGATCGCCTACAAAAAAAGCCTTGATGTTGTTGACCATGTCAAACTATGGAATGTTTTCAGAGTCATGGGAGCATTTCACTAAGCATATGAAGGAACTCACACTGACAGCCACAGTCAGGGTGGAGTATGGAGAAGCTTGATTCCAAAGTGGTAAGAGAGGTCAACAAGGATGCACACTATATCCATGTAATACCATACCTATTTCATTGGTAAAAGGCACATCTAATGAGTGGAAGGAGAGTATTGTGGACCCATGTTTGGTGGGAGAAACATCAACAAGCACATGCTGATGAAACCACACATGGAAATCTGAAGAAATAAGGAAAGTTGGTAAAACTTTACATGAGGGGGCGCAAATATTTAGTAATAACTCAGACACTTCTGAGATACAAATCACAAATAAATCATGAACAAATATAGTTGCTACTTAAGATGAAACATGTCACGATTCATTAATGATGAACAAGCACGATATCAGTACGCCTTCAATAGTTCCTCAGTAGTTCCTTCAGTAGTTAACTAAGGTTTACAGAATTAATAGATATAGTACCTATAGTAACTGCTTGGGATAAATGATGTGCCACAATTCATTAACAATGAAGAAACAGGAGATCAGTATTTTATATGTGTTATTCATTATTTGTTCCTACAGTAGTTCTTCTTTCAGTGGTTCCTTCAATAGTTCATAAAGGTTTACATAATTAACAAATATAGTAACAAATATAGTACTTGCTTGAGATAAAAGATGTATGACAATTCATTAATAATGAACAAACGTGAGATTAGTTTGTAACTAACACTTAATTTGTGGTTAATTAATATGTAAGTAATAGTATAATACTTTATTAGTTGCGTCCCCTCAAGTAAAGTGTTTCCAAAAAGTCAAATACAAAGAACGGTGTGAAAAAGTGAGACCATGCCTGACAAAGGAAATAAAGGTTATGACCATTATAAGAAATAATATGAAGTATGTCATGATAATAATGGAACCATGAGAAAACACTCAAGAGAAAGTGAATTTAGGGGTAACTCAAAAATAGTCATACATCTAAACCATATCAGCAGAACATTATCAGCACAGTCACACAAGCATGATTTTATTGGGCTTGGCACATTGATTCTGTCCTGCTGGGACCACCCCCCGCATAGCAGCTGGGTGGATGCCATGGTGTACCATACCCCATTTCAAATATCCCGCAAAGCAAGATGCATGGCTGATGGAAACATATAAAAATAGCCAAAAATAAACAAAAATACACAAAGCATGTTGTCATGAGGGGCGGCATGGTGGTGCAGTGGTTAGCACTGTTGCCTCACACCTCTGGGAGCTGGGTTTGAGTCTCCGCCTGGGTCATATGTGTGTGGAGTTCGCATGTTCTCCCCGTGTCGTCGTGGGGTTTCCTCCGGGTACTCCGGGTTTCCCCCCGCAGTCCAAAGACATGCTGAGGCTGATTGGAGTTCCTAAATTGCCCATAGGTGTGACTGGTGTGTGAGTGTGCCCTGCGATAGGCTGGCCCCCTGTCCAGGGTTGTTCCCTGCCTCGTGCCCGTTGCTTCAGGGATAGGCTCCGGACCCCCCGCGACCCAGTAGGATAAGCGGGTTAGAAACTGGATGGATGGATGTTGTCATGAGTTTCCACATTAATTGACTGATGTTCAGTGGTAACATCAACTGATGGTAGGAAGTTGTCATCATGAGTAAATGGCATTCATTTCCTTAGACAGCTATAAGCACCAGTTATGGTGTACTGAATGATTCCGTAGCCCTCTTAAGTAATTAACAGGACTCTTTGTTGGCAGTAACTGTTTAGTTAAGTGTCACATATATCCCAGTTCACTTCCAGTATAGTGAAGTATCTAATCATGGATAAACTGCTTAGACAAATACAGATGTGGAATTATACAATGAAATGATGC
This sequence comes from Hyperopisus bebe, assembly GCA_026777045.1. Taxonomy (NCBI): domain Eukaryota; kingdom Metazoa; phylum Chordata; class Actinopteri; order Osteoglossiformes; family Mormyridae; genus Hyperopisus; species Hyperopisus bebe. The sequence goes on from JAODJW010000117.1 coordinate 2,519,568, forward strand.
CTCTTTTGCCTAAAGCTTCTTCTCACGTATCCCATCATGCTCTTCTTTGAGACACACACAAAGCTTGGGGCCCAAGCGGCAGGTCAGCCATTTACCCAGCTCCCCCAGAGCATTCTGGGGTTAGGGGCCTTGCTCAAGGCCCAACCGCATGTGATTATTTTTCTACGGACAGGACTCAAACCATTGACCTTCCGATCACAGGCATAGAGCTGCTCACCACCTGAAGTATAAGGCTAAAAGTAAAAGCTAATTTAATCCACACAACCTTATTCTGAAAAAAACGCTTGCCCTTCAGGCACAAAGGGTAAAACACTCACCATGACAGACGTAATTCTTTAAATTGTTTAATATCAGCTTTGCTCTTCAGTTTGTTAGCCATGGGTTGCTAATTAGCATTCGCACTGTAAATCACGTAGTGCTATATTTCATTGCTCAGGTATCTGTTCCAGATTATCATCTGCCAAAGCGATAACTTTTTTTTTTTTTTTTTGCAGAAGTAGGTTTTGTATAGTTTACGTTTCCTTTGAATGGGGGTGCAGCTGTGACTTACTCTGCATATGTTCCCTATTTGTGTTTGGCAGCAACTCTGAGTTGCTTGCTAAGATTGGCCTGTAAATTGCTTTCAGAGTCCAAAAAAACACTCCTAATCTTAATCTAAAAAATCATGAATGTAGCAGCTTCAGCCTTTGACTAGAGATGCATGACCTTTGTTCACCCTTTATTTACATGTGACCCAATATGCCATCAGAATCATAGATTATCAAAGGTGTCAAATTTCATTTTCATTTCACTGAAGCAGTACATGTTCAGAAATCAAGTAATGCTGTGACACTGTTTAAATGGTGAAATGAAAACCAGCCAGTTGATTGGAAAGGGTTTTCATAAGTGGGGTCTGTTGATTGGTCGAAAGGTATTTGAAGCATGCTGTGCAGATGAATGGAAGCCAGAGGATTGACCACAAGTGACTGTGCTGCTGATTAGCAGCTAGCCTGAGGCCTGGCTCTCCACGGGCCTGAAGCCGGCAGAGGCCACTTGCAGTTGGCTGGCTGACTTAAAACACCGAGGTAATGCCCAGTGTGTTCAATAAAGTTTGTAAAATTTATTAAGTGTTTATAAATGATGCCTTTGATGCTGTTTCTTGAAAGCCTATATTTTAAAGAACACCTTTAAATCTTAAAAAACATCATTGGCTTAAATATATTTGCATTTGTGAGTAGTGTTTAATATTTCTGCAATTGGTATTTAATATTGCACCCAATACTGATAATGTCTTGTGTTAACTTTGGTACACTGTCAGAAAAAAGGTTACCAATTGGTACCTTTGCGTGTTCCTGGGACTGTACCCACAAGGGTCTGCCAATTGTACCCTAGCTATAGGAAAATGTATCTGTTAATTTAATTTAAGGTACAGAAATGGACTCTGAGGAACATCCCCAAGGTACAAACATTAATGTACTACCCTGAGTGGTACAAAAATGTTCCTCAGAGTCTATTTCTATACCTTAAAAGGTACATATACATATATGTATGTAAATATATGTATTAAATTCTATTAATATCTTACAAAGCACTGCTGGTTGTTCAGTGAAAATATATTCTCAAAGAACATTGATGGCTCAAATATGTGTGTGTGTGGTTTAGGTTTTGTCATGCATCAGGGCGGATTTGCGGCAATGGCGTGGCATGGTGCAGGCTGGGAAGGAGGTAGACGACCCACTTGCAGCTCACCAGACAAACAGGGTTTATTAACAAACACAGAAAACAGTAGGAACACTACAAAAACACAAAAAGGACCATGAGGGGTCAAAAGCAAAAGGGGATAGACGAAGACTAATTACAAATGGGTCAGGGCAACAAGAAGGGAGCAGGCAGGCAGAACATATATCACATATACCAAACAATGAACTAGTAAGGGACTGAACTCAGAAAGGGACTTAAATACTGAGGGGTAACAAGACTAACAGGGCAGGTGAGACTAATTAACGAGATTTGGGAAAACAGGCCACGGGTCAAACTAATAAACTGAAATGTGTGTGTGTTTAATGTTTATAAGATTAATATACTATAATTTTTAAGCCAACCTTAAAGTCTGGTTTATATCATCATTATTATTCTTAGATTATAAAAGCTCACAAAGGCAGGAACAAACAAGAGAGCAAGAACTGAAGAAAGAATTTAAGAAAAATCAATACTACCAAGGAAAACGGCTGTTATCGTATGTAAAGCCGGGCTCAGCCACACAAATGAAATCCAATTCGCAATTGTGCCGAACTTTTAACACGTGGGCATTTCACAGAATCTTCCACAGTAGTAATCTAATAGGCAAATTGGTCAGTATTTCTTTCTCCTTAAATGTCATTATTTTATAACAGGCCAAGGTGGGCAATGTCGTATCATAAATATTTGCTGTTTATTTTGCTTATTTCAAAACCTTGTTTTTATTTAAATATAAGAAATTTCTTTATGCATATATGTAATTACAAAATATGTTCTCTTTAAAAAAGAATGCAATGCATTGCAATGCAAGTTTATTTATATAGCGCATTATCACAACATTACATTGTCTTAATGCGCTTTACATTTCTGTAAAATGAGTAAGCCAAAGGCAACGGTGGCAAGGAAAAACTCCCTAAGAGGAAGAAACCTTGGGAGGAACCAGACCCAAAGGGGGGAGCCCATCCTCCAGGGGCTGCAGAATGGCACTGCAAAACGCAATTACCTCCAAAAAATAACTTCGGCACTTTTTTACGATTTCATTTTGTTTATAAATCGTGCGCGTCAATACTGACTCACCTCCTGTTTTGAGTTATGTGTTTAAAATATCTTTTGTCTTATTTGCCCCAATAGCTTTATTCAATCCAGCCACTGTCACTAATGCATTGCCACGCAATCGTTTGTTTACTGACGCTATGGTTACCGACCTGCGCATGTGAAACTGTATTCATTGCAAATCAGCTCAAAAAAGATCTGCTAAAAAGTGAGGTCATATTTACCGTAAAAAATGAATCGTTTGGGTGAGGCTTTGGAGAAAAACCCGCGTGGGAGGTGTCTTCTGGATAACTGGGTAGAGGAGGTACGTGGCAATACGCGCCGTATCGCGCTTCTAGTGGTGCACAGGGTGAGATTGCATTTATTTTTCGTGCTAACTATAATAGACTGTACAAAAATATGCTCTGTTTTAATTACTCCGGCCGGTGGGGCAAAATAAAGTGGCTTTCCTCATGCATTACGCTAATTGTCTCCTGACATAGTATCACAAGTAGTTGAGTGTCGCTACGGTGGAAAAGCGAAACACAAGAGGGCTTAAGAGATCTAAATGTGGACCAAAATCAATGAGCATAACATGCCCCTCGACAAGGCTAGAAATGCCTCAGTGTTAAAGGATTATTAATCGCGGAAGCGTGCACATCAGTACACCTTTTTTTTCTTTTTTTCAGAGCTATAATGAGCAGGTTATGTTTGTTTGTTAGAGTGTAAAGCGCACTGGGTATTCCACCTCAATTGGATGTTTTACCTGTTCTAAATCTACATTTCTTTTCAGAGAGCCTCGGCTTTGTTAGACAAAACAAATGACAAAGCTCAGCTTCATAGGCGTGGACACAAAGGGATCCTCTCGGCAGATATGACAGCCAAAGTCCAGGATATCACCACTATGAAGGCAGAGTTCACACACCCCACAGGCCTCGGGGTGAGACAGAGAGGTGAGCACGCTATTTCGAAACTTCTAAAAGGGCGTTAAGTCCGATACACTTCGCATTCTTTGTCTGATCCTTCAAACACACCCATAGTGACCTTGAATAGTTCCAGAGATCACAGTTTGAACCAATTAAAATTTGAAATTTGTTTATCATACATGAAAATAAAAAGGCTGGTTTTCAATCTAACATTATTGCCCTTACGTATACAGTACTTAAAAATGTACAATAGCAGGCTGATTAACAATTTTTTTGATAACTAATTGAAATCAAAGATGCATAGAAAAGTGCATCCTTTCACATAAATTCATGGTTTTGATTTTAGGAATCAGAGAACTCTTTGAAAAACACCTCTACCGGACAATACGGTAGGTATTTTAAAATGAATACTTTATATATAAATGATAACATGCATTTTAGATTCATATTAACCATATTTTAAAAGATATTGACCGCATACTGTTCTTATTTGAAACAGATTTGCAGTAAAGCATCTGATCTTTTCATAATCAAACTACAGTGGTACCTCGGTTCTCGAACTCACTAGAACTCGAATTTCTTGAAAGTCGAACAAACCAGTTTGACCTAGAACTCAATCTGAATATCAGAAATAGAACCGTGAATGCTGACCTACAGTAATATAAATTGTATGCGCCAGGAAATGAGGAAATGCAATTTTTACTTGAATGTCTTCTTCACAGACTGGGCGATTAACCAAATAAAGCAGCGCAACATTACAGTAACTAACAATAAATAAACCACTAAGTTACGTGTACTATTAGAGCATTTATGTAATTTATTTAAACTTTATTTTACCAGGTAAATTAACTGAAAACCAGTTCTCACTGCTTTACCTGTACGTGATATTCGGGAGAAATAGCAGATTACGCATCGGAACTGCCTGAGATACAAACATCATGGGTGTAACTAAAAGGGCAAAAGTGTGTCGTCACGGAGGTGGTTCCAGTTTGTGCAGCCGGGTGAGAGGTCGTAATGCATCTAACCATAATGCATTGCGTCAGGATCAGAATGCGTTGGTTTAAGCCAGCTCTGTAAGCAAGTCGAACGCACCCAATGACCGGATTGGGGAAACAAACTGAAATGCGGACTTATCGTGTGTTCCATTTGCCTCGGGATCCAATTTTCGGATTCTGATATTATGTCACATCCGCTAAAAACTCGGGAAAACAGAGTCGAATATGTTCCATTTGCCACAGAAGTAGCAATACCATGGACCCATATGAAAAAGCAAGATTTTTTGCTTAGCCAGACAACTTGTCGGATTTAAGGTACCTCAGTTTAAATGG
>JAODJW010000117.1:2553826-2578776 GCA_026777045.1 Hyperopisus bebe
CGGCTATTTAGAATGTGAATAGCGATCTTCAGGTGACAGCGATACTACACGCCCCCGATGCAGGTAAAACAAAGTAAGATGATATGGTTTACTTTTTTGCCGATTTAACCTAATTTTAAAAATTTAATACTTCCGACAATGGACATTTTAAAAAGAAGACAGATTACAGATTTAGGCAGCGTTTTTTTCATTATTCTACATTAAGATTTCAGCAAAATATAAACTGAAATAGACGCGAAAAGTATGCGATGTCGTCGACGACATAATCGGCCCCCGAGGGTTAAGGGCCTCATTCAAGGGCTGCACAGCAGCATCGCATTTGCCGGCCCTGGGATTTGAACCTGCAGCCTTTCCAAACATGGGTACCGAGTCTGATGCTGTGGAACCACACAGCACCCCCACACAGCCCTCCTTCAGCTTGATCGTGAGCTGTTGTGGTGCGTCACGCAGTGGCACTTACTTGTTGAGCCTTGTGATGTACATCTTGATGTGGCTGAAGTCGGGGCGTTCGGCTGGGTCCTCCGCCCAGCAGCCCTCCATGAGGATAGCCAGCTCCTCACAGTGGCAGGTTGTGTCCACGGTTGGCCGGAAATGTGGCTTCTGCCCGTTCCTCACCTTCTGTACAATCTCTGAATGGGAACAGGTAAAACCCCCAGGCAATTAACATCAACCATGCCCAAAAATACACAGCGATTAACCCTGACCATGCCCAACATTACATAGGCAATTAACACTGGTGATTGTCACGACCAGGCCCAACATTACACAGCGATTAACAACAGTGATTAACCCCGACCATGCTCAACATTACACAGGCAATTAACACCACCGATTAACGTCTGACATTACACAAGCAATTAACACCAGTGATTAACCCCGACCATGCCCAACAATACACAGGTCATTAACACCACTGATTAATCCGAACCATGTCTGACATTACACAGGCAATTAACATCAGCAATTAACCCTGACCATGCCCAACATTACACAGGTAATTAACACCAGTGATTTACACTGACCATGTCTAACATTACACAGTGAATAACACCAGCGATTAACCCTGACCACATCTGACATTACACAGGCAATTAACACGAGCGATTAATCCCGACCACATCTGACATTACAGAGGCAATTAACACCAGCGATTAATCCCGACCATGTCTGACATTACTCAGGCAATTAACACGAGTGATTAACACCAACCATGTCTGACATTACACAGGCAACTGACACAGATGATTAACACTGACCAAGTCCTACATTACACAGGCAATTAACACCAGTGATTAACACTGACCATGTCTAACATCACACAGTGAATAACATCAGCGATTAACCCTGACCACATCTGACATTACACAGGCAATTAACACGAGCGATTAACCCCGACCACATCTGACATTACAGAGGCAATTAACACCAGCGATTAACCCTGACCATGTCTGACATTACACAGGCAATTAACACCAGTGATTAACATTGACCACGTCTAACATTACACAGTGAATAACACCAGCGATTAACACCGACCATGTCTAACATTACACAGTAACTGACACTGATGATTAACACTGACCAAGTCCTGCATTACACATTCAATTAATACTAGGGATTAACACAAAACATTGTAATGCTGGCCAAGCTGTTTTTAGGGGTTATTTCTAATCTTACTTACTGCTAGAACAACAGCAGAGTGTTAAAGGATTTTTTTTATTTATCTACTTGCTGTCTATCTGGTTATTTTTAATGGCATGAGAACAGTAGACATCTGTAACAGGAAACACAAGAGGATTACCTTTCGGGCTGAGATCCATGCCTTCTATGTAAAAGGGCCCATTTCTGAGGGCTATTTCCTGTAGTATGATACCAAAACTGTATACATCCCCTTTCTGGGTCCCCTGTGGGGGATGTCGGTCGTATATCAACAATTCTGGAGCAGTCCAAAGCTTTTCTATAATAAAACATGTATACAGTCATATACAGCTCAATATGTGGCAATTTAAGAAATTGGTAGCAAGTAATGAACTGATACTTACTTGCATAGAGTATATGCGGGTCTTCATTTTCACAACACGACCGAAAACTAGCTAATCCGTAGTCTGTGATTTTCAACACGAATCGGCTGTCGACCACACAGTTGGAGGACTTCAGATTTCCATGTACTCCAATATAGCTGTTGTGAAGGTAATTCATTCCCTGGGAGATGGCATGAGAGGCGTTTATGCTACAAAAACAGCAATCGGTGTGGTAACAGTCATTTTACCAGAGAATAGTTTTTTACCAGAGAATACCAGAGAACTTCTTTTTTCTGAATGGTAGAACTGGGTGCAATAATGGAAACAAAAGCCTAGCAATGAACATTGGCACATTCACATGAAGTGAAGTGCTTTTTGGGCGACTTTCAAAGCTACCTCTGATACACACATTTAAATCTTCGAGGTTCTGTATGTTCTCCTGATAACACCTCACTAACATCTTCTTTCACATAAAATCAAAGTGTTTTAAACACCTCCTGCATTGTAGGTGCACAACACCCTCAGAATGCTATTTTAAAGTCACTTTTAATGTATTTTTTTAAATGTCACGTGGAGCACAGTCATTAAAGCTGGGGATCCGTGACTGGTGAAATTCCCAGGAAGGGCTTTTCAGTGTAGTTAACCTTTAAGAAATTGCTGGACTCAACCTTAATTACTGCAGTAAAATTACAGCTGTCTTTTAGACTAATTAGGAAAAAACAGCTATAACTGAATGCTCATGGGTAATACAAATTAAGCCTTATAAGGTTAGTCTGTGAGGTGAACAGGTATCCTCTCTGTTTCACCTTTTCAGATTTTATAAATGTACAGCTCTGAAAAAAATAAGAGACCACAGTACAATTTTGTTTCCCTCATTTTTCAATTTATGGGTGTGCATCTGTGAATAATATTTTTTTTTTTTTGCAAACTCCAGCCTGACTCTTCCCTGTTCCTCATTAATGAAGGGCTTCCTCCTTGCTCATGGGATTTCAGTCCTGCTAATAGGAGCCTGATACAAACTGTCCTAGCCGTGCACTTCACACCTGTACTTAACGATTCCCATTGCTTTTGAAGGTCACTTGATGCCATCCTCCAATTCATGAGAAACAATTGGATAAGCTGACAGTCATCTCCGGCATTTCTCTGCTTGGTTGGTTTCTGGTCATTCCTAGTGTCTCCTGCCTCACCTTGTTTTTCTGTACTGCTGTCTTGGAAACTTTGAGACTGGAAGCGGCCTGCCTCGCAGTGTAGCCTTCTGCCAGCAGAATCAGCATTAAACTAGGATTTAACAATGCAGATTCTTAAAAAAATATAGTCTCTTAATTTTGTCCAGAGCTGTATTGTATATTATTCCAAATAAATTTGGAATTTGCACATTTCCTTCACAAGCTCTAAAGCTCTTGTGAGTCTTCTGCATGGGGTTAAAGCCCGTCATAAGCCCTTTGGTATCACTGCATCTCACAGTGGAAACTGAATAAGCACCAGAAAAATTATGTTGCCATACTAGTAGGTAAAAAACACTGAAGATGTCTTGGCAATGTCCTAAATAACTTAGAAAGACTATAATTTTGAAGAAGCATATTCACACATACCTTTACTATATCATTGATTAATGAGTATCGGAACATCCAGTCTAAATTAATGCTTTCATTCTCCAGAATGTCCTTAGAATAAAGAAAACACAAACATTGTTTTCATTTTGAACATGTGGCAATATTCACACAAATAGCAAGTGTATATTAATAGTAATAGAAACTGATACTGAAAAACTAAAATCACAAATTGCTTTTACAAAAAGTATCATTTGCCATTTTGATATCAGAATGCAACTAAAATGCAACAATATTAAACCAATCAGTCTGTAAATATCACCACACATGCATCCACTGCACTGCTGGGTGGGACTTACTTTAAATACTTAAATACTTTAAGTCTCCTCAAATCTCAAAATTCTAATTCAGTATTGAAATGCAGAGTGAATCTAGATTAACTGTCATTTGTTTTTATTTCATCATCTGAAGAAGAACTCTTTAATCCACAAATTATTGTAAAAAATATATTACTTGAGGCTGAATTGGCCTCAAGTGTCATTCTTTGTAAAAGGATCCTCACAAGAATTCTTAAGCTATCTGCAAACACTTCTTCATTTTAGAACCTTGGGCTGTAATCTTCAGCATAATTATAAGCGATGGTCGCTTATGAAAGTGGCTTATTCTGCATTCTAAGGAACACTGTCACTGTAGCATGTAGGTCAAATATCATTCGCTTTTTGATTCTACCCATTATAACCCATTTGTCAAAGGGTGCTTAAAAGCTCCAGTTCAATCTTGGGAACTGCGACATCCCAGGGAGTTACAGAAACACCATGGAGATTAGTTGTAAGGAATAGCATGTTTTTCTTTAAAGTAAAACCACCAATTAGCTGTCAATTAAGCTACCATAATCCATGTAAATTTCTAGAAAATGTATAAGTATGTAAATAAGCAGACTCATAATATTTATCAAAGACAAATATAATAATCCCTGACAAAATCACCACATGTTTGTATCAGTCACAAACTGATGATATAACAGTAATATAAAAAGTAACCCAGGCAATTTTACGGCAAATGTAAGTGTTTATAGAAAAACGAGAAGGAGGCTACACCTGCAGACTCCCCCTGGGGCAGTATTCAGTCACGATGCAGATGTTGGGGGGGTCGATGCAGGCCCCAATAAACCTGGTCAGGTGGTTAAACTGGACATCCCTCATCTGAAAATAAGAGAGTGACACGCTCAATTAGTAAAGCTACACTTAAATAAAAATAACATTATTTATTAGCTAACTTTAATAAAAATAACGGCAAATAGATATATTCTCATGGGTTACACTGTAAAAGTAAAAGTGTTATACTGTAAACAAATGAAGTCACTTTAAAATAAGTCATTAGTGTTACACCCAAAAGGCAGTTTAAGTGACACAGTGCTAAGGTAACCATTAAATGTCAGAACATACTAGGGCTGAGCCTGAGCTTATTTAAGCAGTTACTTTGGAAAAGATATGATGGAGGCCTTTCCTCACATCTCAAGATTATTCTTCATGTATGACTATGTTTTTGACAATAAAACTCCTTGTGTAGCAATTTTCTGTGTGACTGGCAAACCAGAGCAGAGTTCTGCATGGGACTAATTTACTCTACATTTAGTAGAAACAGTCCATATTTATTTGATTTTTTATGAAACTATGTGGTCACAAAGGAAATGGTGATATTACATTGCTATAAACCAGAAAACCATTAAAACACACTGACCATGCCAATCCTTATGTAAGTGAAAAAGGCCCTCTGTATTACTCCCAAAAATAGTGCTGTTACCAAGCAAAAAAGCCACAATGACTGATTTCTAATTTCATACGTGTGTAACTCCCACGTCAAAATGTAAATTAAATATATAATATATATTATATATATAAATGTTACTATATGCAAATGACTTCCACAGTTTACTCTTAAAGTATTCTTTTTCCCAGAAATTCCTCTGATATCATCTATATCCAAAGTTCTTATATGTTTTTTTGGCAAATTAAGCCGTGAAAAATGGTGAATGCATAACATCGGCAATAAGGGAGCAAACGAAACAGCTGTTTACCAGTTTAAAACAATGGTTTAATCACGGTTTGGTGTGTGGAACGTTCCATCTCCGTCTTGCCAGAATATGGTACCGCAGCACATTAAAGGTTCTCTACTTGTCTGGGGCCAAGTACTGCCCACAGAGTTGTATGTTTTCATAAGGAATCTAACTGATTACTTACTACTGGAATGTCTCATTTCTTTTACACAAGGATTATTTGACCTGGAAGGGGACATGGGGTTTAAACTTTAATATCGTGGCCAGATGTTGAGGGGGGGGGGTGTTATTTGTCCATTGGCTACTCTTGTTACCTCCATCTGCTCAGGTGGACTTCGGCCTGACAGGCAGATGGCTCTTTAAGCTACTACGTCTCAGCCAGTTGAGACCAGCATCTAACACTCACAAAACAACCTAGAATCATCCATTTCACCATTTGCCCTGCCCGTCTTCAAAAGGGAAATCATCAGCTGTGTATCAGAGTCACACACACAAGCAGACAGACTTCAGATGGGGTCTGTCGAAGCTATCCACCTCATTTGCCCGTAATGTGCCCTTTTACAAGGTAAACACTTACAAAACACGTGACACTGAATGGACATATCTGTGAGTTATTTGCCAAGACACTCTGTATTATGATTGTTCCGTGATTACTGATGCTCCTTGTGCTGGGGAATATATGCTTTTAGGTCCATCACTTTCCTGACCATAATGCCTTTGTGTTTACACTGCATCCAAAAACACACTGCATCCCCCCTATGTCTGCTCTTTTGCTTAATAAACCTCCCAACAAGCAGGTTAATAAAAATGATTGTGGAAGTCAGAGTACTTAGGCTTTCCCATACACCACTATTATTTTCCAAACAGCCCCATCCCCCCTGGGCACATTTCCCGTGTTTGTTTCACTGCAGGGGCTAGGTGCCACACTGCAGTGGTCCTGTAAAGCACTAACAGAGCCCCCTGTGCGACATTCACACCAAAGCCGCCATGTGACATTCACGCCGTGTGGGGACTCACATGTTTCAGTTCGAACAGCACTTGTCTCGTCAGCTCGATCCTTTTCTTGTTAACGTGCTTGATGGCCACCAGGTTGCCCTGTGAAGAGGGACTTGTTAGCAATGCGTCTGCAGTGAAGCAGAAGAGAGGAATATTATTAACAAAAAATGACCAGATGTGACGGGGAGCCTTATGCACGTATATTAAAGTCAGCTGGGTGTCACCTTGCTTAACATTGCAGTAAACAAACAGCTAGATCCCATGCTCATGAGTTTGTGCTGCAGTTTAAATACAAGAAAAAAAAATTCTCAAACATTTGTTACAACGCCAGTCTTTTCTTATAGGGATCGTTTTCATCGTGCACAGCATGTCCACTAAATAACCACAAATATCAGAGGCACGTCTCTCGAGAGACAGAAAATACTTCAAGGGGATATTTATACAGTTTCAGCGCAGCACTCACTGACTCAAATCCTTCACATCTAAACTAAAATATGAATTTAGTTTGATTAATCTAGGAAAAAACTACAAATTTTAAACACTGTTCATTGAGATTTACTTTTATTTACAGTATTTATCATGTGGCAGTACACCAAACATTGTCAGTATACATGATGCAGATTTGACCTCTATTTTGGGGCTAAAGAACCTATTAAATAAATGACAGATATTCAGCCCAAGGACTAATGCAAAGCAATCTCCCTGGCCACAAATGAGACATTACAGCTAATATAATAACTGTATACCTTAATTTTAATATTTACAATTGTTATAAAATTTTTTTGGTAAATGTACTTGAGGGGAGACAAATAATGTAGTATTATACTATTACAGTGGTACCTCAGAACTCGAGTTTAATCCGTTTAGAACTCTGGATCGAATCCTAAAAAGTTTGAGTTGTGATCGAATTTTCCCCATTAGAAATAATGGAAAACCAATTAATTGGTTCCCGGCCCCCAAAAAATTACACCTAAATATGTTTTTTTTTTTTTTAGCATTTAAACCGGATAAAACAAGAAGAGCATATACTGTACTGAACACATCTAACACATTTATAAAAACAGTAATTTGTAAAGCAAGAAAATAAATGCATCCAAACAATGTGTTAAGATTTAAAAAAACAAAAAAAATGTGTCCTGCCCCGATTGTCCGCACCTTCCATGTGCCACGCCCCCTCGTTAACCCCATGTGGAATCCCTGTGTGATCAGCTGTTTCTGGTTGTTGTCATTAGTCCTCTGTATTTCGTCTGCGTTTCAGTTTGTTTCCCCAGTCCGGTCACTGTATTGTCCGTTTGCGTTTTGCCTGCCTTGTGAAGCTTAGACTGAAGCTACCCTATGTTTCCGCTGAGAGACGTGCCGCGTGACTCATTTCTCCGCGCATACAAGTTATCTTAGGTAGGCGTTCACGGTTTGACTCCTGAGATTCAGACTGAGTTCTAGGTAATTTTTTTCGAACTGGTTGGTTCAACTTTTAAGAAATTCGAGTTCTAATGAGTTCGAGAACTGAGATACCACTGTACTTATATATTAATTAACCACAAATTAAGTGTTAATTACCAACTGACCTCATGTTTGTTCATCATTAATGAATAGTCACAAATCTTAAGCAATCACAAGCAAGTACTATATTTTTTACTATATCTGTTAATTATGTAAACCTTTATAAACTACTGAAGCAACCACTGAAGGAAGCACTACTGTAGGAACAAATAATGAATAACACATGTAAAATACTGATCTCGTTAATGAATTATGATACATCATTTATTCAAAGCAGTTACTATACTTGTTACTATAGCTGTTAATTCTGTAAATCTTAGTGAACTACTGAAGAAACTACTGGAGGAACAAGTAATGAATAACACAAGTGAAACACTGATGTCATGTTTGTACTTCAGTAATAACTGAGTTATTACTAAGTATTTGTGTCTCTTCAAGCAAAGTGTTACCAATATTATTTAATATTATATAATCTCATGTTTAGTTAAACCCCAGTTTCGAAGGTTTTCAGTTAATACAGCCAGCACTGGATATTTCACCCAAATGCCAAAGGTTTTCTTAGAGACATAGCTAGGTGCAAAAATTCCTCTATAAGAACGATTCCTTAAACCTGAGGCACAACTCCCCCTAAATTTTTCATTCTAGGAATTTTTGTTGTGCAGTGGGCTTGGCACCCCATCCTGGGTTGTTCCCTGCCTTGTGCCCGTAGCATCCAGGATAGGCTCCTGATTCCCCTGCGACCCTTAATAGCATAAGCGGTTACAGAAAGTGGATGGATTGATGGATGGAACGATTACCGAATGTTCAAAGCGTCCAATTTTCCTGATGTTCCCAGACCGTTATCCCACTACTACAGCTAAGACTAATAATATAAAAGCAAATGAAGTGCATGGTTGGGCAGTGGGTAGAACTGTCGTTTTACACATCAGCAAGATCATGGGTCCAAGGCTGGACGGCTCATTGGCAGTATATACATATGGCGCTTTTATAAGTTAATATTTTATTATCAAACAGTAGCTTATTTTTCAAATTACTCATGTTAAAGAGATGACTGGGGTAATAATGTTATCATGCTGACACTGACAGAACCTTTGAAATAACGTTACACTAATAGGCCTATTTCAGTAAGAATGTTCTCTGCCAACTTTGGCTAAAGTTCTGGGAAAGTTACCTGTTACCTGGGACTTGAGCACCGTAAAGTTGAAGTGGCTGTGTATCTCATTTATGTGTTCAGTTACAGTATTAACTGAAAAGTGAAGTGGATGTGGGCCTTACCAGGTACAAGTGAGAAAGGGGGTATGTGGCAACACAGAGCCACATTAATTAATGGAAAAGTATCAAAATGCAACCGTTTTTATGATAAAAAGCCTTACTTAAATTACATTACATAATCAGGAATTGGTGATTAGGCTACACAGGTGAATAACAATGTCCATGCTAATGGTCCATAGGCCAACTAAAAGCAATAGCCTACTTTAGTAGCCTAGGTTATTTTACAAAGTAGTGGAGAATCACGATTGGAAAGATCATCTCAACAAAACATCTAATGTCCAAATGTCAATATGTGCTGAACAATTCACTGGCCTGTTGACTTGCATATTTTAAATATTAACATTTGTTTCCATCTAGATGTAATGCACATGCAGGCCTGTATTTGTTTTTTGGTGTGGCGCTTCTCTAATTAAAATTTTAAATCACAAACAAAACGCATTTCATATCAGAGGAAACAACCACAATGCACGTAACTCCGGAGAGCCTGCGGATTGCGATGCCCCCGAGCCGTCGCTGCACTGGCGCGGCCAGCTCGCCTACTCCCTGCCTTTGTGCATGCTAGTGTGGGCGGACAGCAGCGGGGACGAGCCGGAAAAGCCAGCATCCAACCTTACCTTAAAATAGCCTGTTTTTGCAAACAGCTGATGCTTTCCATGAGCGGTTATCAGCGAGCCGTAACTGGATCCGCGCTGAAATGAGGGAGAGCAGATTAAGGGGACCACATCTACTCACAGAGTGCAATGCAAAGAAGCGCAGCACATTACTTTTGTGCTTAAATAAAAATGAGTTAATGGGGAAGTGTATGCTTAACTTGTAAAAATGCATAAAATCTGCAGATAGATAGATAGATAGATAGATAGACATTACTAATCACAAAGGCAAATTCGGTTTCACACAGCAGAATAGGGACACAGTGCACAGATACAAACACATCAAAATGCAAGACAATGTGCAGACAGTACGCGCTGCAATGGTTTAGAGAGTGGGGTGTATATCTGTACATGTGGTTATGCATAGTTAGGCAGAGTGTCATGGGTGATGCTGTCCGTGTTTAAATGAGTTATGACTGGGGCGAGAACTGGCACGTCGGAAGGAGGCAGTGTATTGTAAATCAAGTTCATACTAGTATTTTACTTACTTTTTTTTGGGAAAAGTAAGATATTTGAATGGTTCTCTTTTACACAGATGTTGCTTGTGTGTGTGAACCTTTAAAGTCATACTGTGGGAAGTTGCTGTTTGTTCTTCCATTTTTGTTTTTAATGGTGCATAAAAAGCCATAGTTAATGGCACTGTAATGAAAGTTTTATGAGTTGCGGAGCACATGCTTCACTTTGCTTTAAGATATTTCATGAATGCTCCGTCTCACATTACCCATACTTTCATGTCCTTGCGTATGCAAAACAAAAAAATTTAAAATAACAAAATGTGTAAAAGCATTTGCAAAACAATACTATGGCACAACATTACCATAAATCCCGAACAGCAGTCATTGCCATGGAAACTTGGGATGGCAGATACACTATATATGGACTACATCATCTCACAATGTGGTTAATATTTTAACACTGTAGTTCACATAGTAACGGTTGACAAGCATATATAATGATTTATTTTGTTAAACAAATTTTATCATAACATCCTATAATGTACAAATTTCTTGCTTTCTATGCCTGTCCCCACTATCAACCAGAAGCCCATGGGATCCAGCAGTGGTACTGCACCCTGGCTCACTTAAACCATCCCCAGTGCCAATTACTCTTCCCGGTCGTGAAGCCTGCTGTCACAAGGCGGAGGACCACAGCGCAGCAGTTCAGGAGGCTGAAGGCAATTTCACAACGAGATGGGAGTCAAAGCAAGACCAATGAAATGTTTGTGTGTTACTCTAATGAATGCGGGCTAGCAAAATAACATTAAATGACGAGTTACTTAATATGGAAAGCATTTAAAATGTAATGAACGAGGGTAGAGTATATACATTTTTAGTTTTACATCAACTGTAGCCTAAAGGCCAATGAGAGGACAGTGGCATGCTTCCATGGTTATGGCGCCTATTTAAATGTTTATGGAGAGTTATAACAAGCCTTTAAAATGAGTACATTTAAACAGGACCATTAACAGAATGTCATTGCTTAAATAATGTTATAGAACATAAATATGTAGCCACTGTGGAGTTCATATAATGGTTGATTGGGAATATCGCTTGTGTTATAGAATATAAGTACCGCAGTTTCAGCATTTTAATTAAACAGATTAGTAAAATTATTATGGACATAATTCCTGCTGGATATGCTGAATGTACTTTCCATTTAAGCTTAAATACATAATTACAGCTTTGATAATTGTATAATAATTATATAAGCCTAATGTAAAAAAAACCTTGAGTGTAAATTTCATTTAAAATAATTTCACATTTAAACCCATTTTTATAAAAGCAATAAAACTGAATGAATTGTAAGGAAAGGAGATGAAATGGTTCAGTTTCTTTGCTACAGATGAAGTTTTAATACTAATGTTACTAAAGACCCGTTAACGGCTATACTACACATTTACACTGTAATAATAACAATGTAATGGTTTCATTCAAAGCAATTTAAAGTATTCAAACAGAAGGATGCTTCTCCCACAGCAATCGAGGCTCATGAATACTGACAGGGGGCTCCTTTACAGACTAAAACCAGTAACTTGGCTGTGGTGAGTACACATTCGTAAGAAACACGTCAATACCGAAAACAACCCGAAAATATTTGTAATAGTGGTGTTTATATATGCACAGTCTATGAACGCACATAAAGGCTAAGATTTGTGACACATATCCAGTTCAATGGGTAGGAGGTTGGTGGTGTCTTGCAATGGAATCTATTTACTGGTTTTATCAAAATGAGAGCGATATTCACACGGGGGGGGAGTTGTTCATAAGAGCATGAAAAAGAGTCAAAACACTGCGCATATTCGGGTCACTGCAGGTAGCCTGTTGACTACTTGCATGGACATGTACATTTGTAGCCATGTGCTCGTGCACGTATTTGCTTGGTCATGTGTGTGCTTATTTGCTTGGTCATGTGTGCGCTTATTTGCTTGGTCATGTGTGCGCATGTGCCTGTGTCTGCATCACCTCTATAGATGCCTGGCACCCTGACTTTATTTTATAAGCTCTACGTTCTGCCCTGTGACACCCAAACCACTTTTTTGACATTGCATATGTTTACATTTTACGCAAGATACCTTAAAAAATGTATTGTTTTGATGTCTTTCGTCACTTTGCCATGAATCACAAAAGCTCCTTTTGCCTCTATATGCACAATTAGCTAGCAGTTTTAACCTTCATAATGACAGGCTTGCATTGATGACAATACCACATTCAAGTGTATGTCATTTATATAATACAGAACAACGGTGCTTCTGGGAAGTCTACGTTTCAGATGCCAGCTACAGGCCATGTGGCGACGTTTCGACTATGGTGTGCCATTGTGTGGAGTTACAAAACAATGCATACACGTTTTCAAGACGTAGGATTTTATTAAAAGCTTCCGTGCTCATATTGAAGGTAGGTTACAGCATAAGCCATCAAACACGAAAGAGAAAGCGTCAACCGCGCAAGTATTCAGACCCAACAAGCCAATATTCTGTGAAAACTGTTATACCCGCAAGCCCCCACCAACTTTTCTCACTGGCTTAGTCAAGTCTTTGCCCCTTCTTTTGGCAGTTCTGCTCCACACCAGTTTCTTTGGTATTAACTATGCTTTCACATGGACCTCAGATGTGAAGCCAGGACGAGTCACGGCTGTTGCTGCTCAAGGGAGGTCAGTCCACGTTCTTAAGCCACTCCAGTGCAGCTTTGGCCTCACACTCTGACTAACTCCCCCTTTCAAAAGATTTCCTGTAATACATGCCTCTATGCCCCTCTTATTCAAATCAGGCCCTAGACTCCAAATCCAGGCCTTGTTTTCAGTTCTCCCAGGCAGTTAGTTAAATAATTGCTGATTCTGATTGGCCAGAGGCTTCACACCTGGTTCCCAGGTAAAGGAAGGCTGGAAAGTCACCATGATTTGAATGGTCCTACTTGTCTTCGCTCGTTACAAACCTGACTATGGTAAACACCACTGCTGAATCTGAATGTATGGCATCTACACAAATTTGGGCACATTTTTGACCACAACCGCACTACATGTGTTTTTGTTTTCCCGGTATTGCTGGGGGAAAGCTGACATGGTTTGGAGATAACTTATATACCAGCCTTTACAGATAAGTTCCTTAATGCCTTCCTAGTACACCAAGACATTTGTGAAGCTCCCTCCACATTGACAGATGCTTTTTCTTCTCTTCTTCCGCAATATCCATTTCTTTTTCTCCCAAAGCTGGCCTCACAGAAATATTCCAGAGGAGTGTCCTCCTTGCCGGGCTTGTTAATTTATATGAACAGTGTAATATTTCTGTGACTCACTCTACCTTGAACTTAACTGAGCTCAAATAGATTCCTTGATGGGCATTTTTCAATCACGAACATGCATTGAAAGCTTTTCGCGCTCCACCGTTTGAGTTTTGCCTTTACTTAACCAAAAGCTTTACAGATTTCATGATTTCTTCCTGATTTTAACTTCTTACATCCGTAGAAATACTGTGAGTGCAAAGGCAAAGAATGCTCAGTGTTTTCGATTGTGAGAAATCGTTTTCCATAGAAATGCTAGGGTTGGTATCTGTCCCGTATAAAACAGGATGTAGCAGTTTGTTTTCCAATACAGGACGATCCTATATTATAAGGGTTGGGTGACAGCCCTATAAAATGCCTTTGTTGAACGACCACCTAAAATATCCTGCCTATCAATATGAGTTTCACATTTTTCACAATTCCATTAACAACCTATTACCCACTGTGAAGGCATGCAGAAAGTTAAGGACTTAGTAAGCATCAATGGCTCCTTTCAAGGTACTTTAAAACAGAAAAATGTACAAATTGTGCAAGGGTCTGAATACTTTAACAGACACTGAATAATCTATCATTTGAAAAGTGCAACAGAAAGCATCTGGACAATAATTACTACATAAGAAAATAGCATGTTCAGTGTCAAGTTACGGTCTATATAAGAAAGGAATTCCTTGCTTCGGTTGCTAAGTGTTGCTAGGTGCCTTCTGTGTGTGAGAGAGTGCGTGGGCGTGTGTGAGCGCCTGTCTCAGAGTAAGTAAATGTGTCTGTCTGTCTGTATATATTCCTTCATGGTGCGACCTGGTTCCCTAACTCGCCTTTTGAAGCTCCTGTTTCTGCTTTGTGCCCTGTGCTTCCGGAACATGCTCTGGCTTGCAATGACTCCATGCTGAATTGAATGTTTTCAGCAAAAAAATGGACTGGGAAAAAAAAAAAACTAAACAAACCTGGAATGATAATTGGTTTATGTGTGTGTAAATGTACTGCACTGTTAACCTGATATGTGGGGATTTTATACAAACGTGCCTTTGAACAGAAAAGAGGGCAGAGCACAAAGCAGGTGGGCTTTGAGAAGTGCAGTTATCTCCAGGGTTCAGGGCCAGGCCTGCGTTTATTTTTACAATCAAGGAAGAATGTGTCTTCCATCACAAACTGAATAAAGGCCGACCCGCCTTAAATGAAGCATCTGGACGACTGTCAGGAATGTCTAAACTAGGAAAAAAAACTGACATATTTTCTGGGCCAGAATACATCAGAGTACACGTGCAAATGTGTGTGCATATTTTATGCACGTTAGCAAGAAGGTGTAAAGGAACAATAGATGAATTGTATGAAAATTTCAAACTAACACATTAAAACAAAGCAAAACAAAATAAGCCCTGGCAAAGTTAAGAGAGTTACTCATAAACAGAAAAATTTAATTTAGCTGTGTTTATTGTGCTGTTTCTTTAACCCAAGAAATGTTGGTTAGATATCCATCAAACTGGACAAGACAAGGTTAACCCAAAAATACTGAAGCATTTTAATACTTGTATATTACATATTTATATGGCGTTACAGAATATCCGTTGTGCCTACTAAACTTCACATCCATCTTTCTCCTCAATAAGTTGTTCAGCTCTGTTCTGGTCCTTTTGAGTTAGAACTTCTTTAGGACAGAGAATTTCCCATGGCCCTCAAAATCCCTGCAAAGAATTGTTAGTTTTGCCTGAGTTTCGTTGCCATTTCTACAAAACAGCTGAAACAAAAATAACGAAGAAGATAGCCAAGTAAGCAGCTCCGGAAGTAAAGGTACAAAGCTCATTAACTCCTAAATAACAAGCAATTCTGTGCCTGCTTGTCGCTAGTTAATTTTGTATAGTTCAGATTATCTCAATAATCTCCCACAATTAGGAAGTGACACTGAATCAGTCATCTCGTCTCTTTTGACCACCCCACCATTTTTCCTGGGGATCAGTCATGCACATCGTCATCGGTGTGGATTATCAGCGGGCAGAGCAGAGGACAACCAAGGGTCCTACCTGTGAGAGAGTGAGCCGGCTTCCCGCACGCTTGTGGTATTTATTAGGGCTTTCAAATTGGAGGTCCTCCCACCTGATTCTCCATAACATGCCGGCCAGCTCTTTCTCCAGCTTCAGTTTTCTTCACAAACAAGAGAAAAAAAGAGATTTGTTCTAATGCTAGACAGGCATCCCATCTGCCCCCCCCCCCCCCCCAATACTGCCTGAGATCATTGATCATTGCTATCTTACTGGATAATTGAAGAACAAGAGCAATTCAAACCTCATTATTCCTTTTGAGACATCATAGGCAGTGGCAAATAACTTTGGGTCAGCATCCCAAAGAGGAACCACACATCCCAAGCTAAACGAAACTAAACTAAAAGGTTTAGCTCCCTGAAACAATCCCAGTGCACTTTGTTGAGAACTGCATTTATGCATAACAAACATTCACTCTGTTTAGCTGGGTTACTGTAAATCTAACAATGCAGCCAAAACATGAACACTTTTAAGCAAGCTGCATTAAATACACAATAAATGCTATGCCAAATCCAGTCATTTGAGAAAGCAGTGTCAACCAGTTCCTGGAGAAACTCGGGGACCTTCTGGTTCCAGGCTCAGCATCCCACACACAGCTCTCATATACACAACAGGTGGATTCAGTATGGTTTTTGCCTGTAGATAAGCCAATCTGACACTTGATTACAGTCTAAAATATATTATGCAAACAAACTTATGCTAGGCCAATTGATCTTGACATATACAACACATTTTGTGCCCAGAACTGGTGTCTCTCACTTTTCCTGAAGGGCTTATCTTAAATACCATGCACCCTGGCATCCAGTTTACTATTTCAATTAACACGCAAAGGGGCCTCGACGTAAATCGATACATCTGGTCCAGATAGGAGAGGGACTGCCTCCCATCTCTATACAGGATTTGGCCATCGCAGAGCATTTTTACTTATAAAAATCTATTTTTATGGAGATTCTGGAGGTCCTAAAGGGCAGTCTGTGGGTAGTTTGGCCTTTAAAACTGAAGAGGTAAAAAGAAGATTGTTGGGAAGTAGAGGAAAGTGAGGAGCCCCCCACATTCCAAAGTAGAGTGGAGTGGCAGGAAAAGCGTCCAAAACGCTTGCAGCTGGCGGCGTGAAAGAGGCCAGCCGTGCCGCTGGGGGGCACTGTGCACTGGTCAATGATGCCCCACTGTCTGGCCACACCAGCTGCAGCTGCAGAGCCCCCTGTTTATTTTAATAAAGCATATTTCAAAATAAAGGCGCAGTGTGGCCTCCTTAAGGCATTTTCATACCCAGGACTTGTCATGTATTTGGCTTGGAGCTTGTAGTCGGAGTTAAATTAATGAAGAGTTTGGATAAACCTTTATAAAAACGTTTCTAAGAGAGCGCTTCTCTTGTTTACACCCCATCCCCCCCCCCAGGTAATGCAGGCAGAATTAAATGCTTTGGAGAGTCTGGCAATCACCGTCATGTCATGCAAAGCGTTTCACATCCTTCTGAGACTGTCAGCCCCGACCCCTTTTCTGGAAAAGGCATTTTTCCTGCAGAACACGGGGCCAGTAAAATGGCAAATCTTATCTGGTGCGGCGCCTAAAATATGTCGCTGGGTGTGAGGGTGACGGGGGTTAAGTGCTCTGCAGCTTGAACAAGGATTGCCCGGCGAAAATGAGTGGCTTATTATCTCCCAACAAAAACATGCTGCACTGAGAAAAATACTATTATTAAGGTGGCAATTTGGATTTAAATCGTGAGTAATTTGTACTCTTTAATCAGCCATAAACACTTTCTGCTCTGCAATAAATAGAAATGAATTAGTCACACAGATAAGTTTAGGGAGGAGAGTCGAAATTCCCTGTGGCTCGAGGTGGCTGCACACGAAGGGCCCGCAGAGGGTGGGCCATGCTGAGCCGCTTGCACCGCCTTCCTTTTTCTTGGCAAATGGCTCAATCGTGTTAGGGGAAGCCGGGTCCACATGTCCATCTCTTTGCTTAACTCCCAGTCAAAGTTCTAAGGGATCTGTGGAGCTAGCAGGACCTTTGGGATACCCGGACGATGAGGGCAAACATGGCCCCCTTTCCCGAGCACCCGCAGCCACACGGACTGGTCAATGTGTCCGCATATAATCTGAAACAATGCCGGGATGCCGGGCACACAAGTCGCTGATTGTTGTCATGATTTTTCTTCTCCAAGTCGCTACGGTTTTCAAGTATTCATAAATACGTTTTCTCTCTGGTTCTCCTTGGGCCAGAACTGGGGAGGGGGGTCGCATACACAGCCCATTTTTCATGGATTAGACAACATATACCATCCATATCAGGGCACACGGTACTGCGCTCACAGCCAGAATGGCTAGAGATTAAGATATCTCACAACTACTTACACGCTGCGCGGCCAGACGGGTGATTAACTGCTATGATCTGCCATCTCCATAAGAAAATCTCATTTGTGAAATGAATTATTGCTGGCGTCAAACTAAATAAATAAATACCCCTGGGCGGTAAATTTGCCTGGCACCATTTGTTTCACTGGTTTATTTAAATAGGATAAGGAAGCCGCTGGGAGAGGCATGAGAGGAAGGGGACAAATCACACGCAGCCCCTTTGTACTTTACTCAACCAAAGAGTCAAACTACTCATCATTACTGGGTCACAGGGAAATGGGGGTTAATTACAGCACTGGATTCGCTGGAATCTACTGTGTTGGTATCAACATAAACTCCAACTACCTGCGTTCACAAACAAAGCTAGGTTTTTACAAAAATGAAGGTGGAATCTAAATCAAAACTTTTAAATCACCCCTATCTGCCCCTAAGGCCCCATTATTTATCATGGAAGCACCTTTTTATCCATTTAGTTTTTGTGAAAACCTGAATGCATATTTCTATGTCATAATAACAATGAGAAGAGTGGGGATAACTTTACTTACTTTTAATATATTAATCAAATCTGATCTCTGTATTGGCGGACAAGCCTGTTGGCAAAGCCATACAGTATTATCCAAGTCTGAGATCTTCATGAACTAAAATTAACTCAAGGCTTCTAACCATATATGTAAAACAATAAAACTCAGAGATTGTGAGTATTGGAAATATATGTTTTTCAAGGCACATAAATATATATAATTATTAAAAAAAAAAACTTTTCATAACTCAACAGCCAAAATTTTCTGGTCCACTATGTTGGAGTTTTTATCCTGTTTTCTGCCGCATATTTTGCATAAGGCCTTGCGAATACCGCTTGGTAACTACATAATTATTAGGATTAGCTGCAGTCTAGCAACCAATTTAATGGCTGCTTTTTCTCAAATACATAACATGATGCCAAATCCCACAGTCCATCATCCAACCATCAGTCAGGGTACTAAGGAACATAACCTTTCCATCTGAAAAGCAATCCTTCCCTATGATCCCCAAACAGTATTTCACAATCGGCAAGATCCAACTTGCATTCCCTTCCTTTAAGAAGTGGATTTTATCAGAGAGCGGCCAGAGTGCATCCAAGAATTCCTGAAATGCCCTGAATTGCTGAAATTGGTTTTAAGGGGATTTTTTTTTTTTTTTTTACCAGATCTCATTTTATTCTTCTATAAAAAAGCAAAAAAACAGTCTTATGATTTTAGAAAGCATTTTATGCTCTGTAGTTTAATATCAGATTTGCATTTCCTGCAGTGGCTGTCTCAGCTTATCACTCATCCTGTTTCTGTTTACACACATTGCAAAACAGATCAGCGACCTTAAAAGAATAGCCAAAAGCTGTTTTTACTATAAAGTAAAATAGAGGTGAGTGAATTTAGATGCTGTAAATTTAGATGGTTCTCTCTGTTCTGAAACAATTCCCCCTTTGATCCATACTCAAGAAGCAGATGCAGTGTTTTCATTTGAGTCACTTAAAATGTTTCAATACAAATTATTCATCAGAACGACAAAAGGAAATTTGGGAGCAGAAAAAGCAACGTTATTCACAACTTTTTCAAAACATTTTGGGAATGTGCACGATTGATCCCGCATTCTGCTCCATTCTGTAACAGAATGGGATGTTTACATACAGCTCATGTGTTTTGGCTGAAGAGAGTGAGCTCTGAAGCTCACACTTGCATTATGGGCAAAGTCCATGTACTCCACGAATGCAATAAAATATCCTCATAAATGAAAACTCTAAACACCTTTCCCCAAAAACAGATGTCAACGCCACTGCTCATCAAGTGAGAAAATGCAAGAAAACAATGAAATTAGTTTTTTTTTTTTTTTTTTTAAAAAAAGCAAGTTTATTTAAAAAAAAGAAAAAAATCAACCTGGCACTGGAGTTGAGTCTTACGCACCAGAATGGAAATGTCATTTCGTCGCCACGGAAAAGCCGGGCTTTTTGGGGCAGGAAACTCCGTAAAACATTTTTTTCTTTTCTTAAAAAAAGACATATTTTTCTATTTAAAGGCCCTAGTTTGGAAGCCACAGCCAGGCTGCGCTGCACACTAGACTTATTGTTTCATCAGCACCATATGTGAGTACCTTCAATCTCACCCCCCCTCCCCCCCCCATGTTAAAGCTCTGTTCCTGCTTAAAGCTCCCCCACACAAGCTGCAGGCCAGCTGCCAAACATAGCGCTGTATTCATAAGTTACAAGAAGACTGTGCATGTAGAGTTATGTGTATAAAGCCACACCGGCCGGGAGATCCCACAGTGACACATGCAGCCCCCGAACAGAACACTGACTATGTTTACTATGTTCCTAGTTCTTAGGATGTAACATGCTTCACCAACATGATCTTTCATGAAATTGGCATTTTGATTTAAGTCACTATAAGCACAAACTCATAGTTCTTGGGGGGTGTGGCAGAACAAACTTACCTGTAAATGAGAAAACTTGATATTCCAAAAATGACGAGAGCTAGACCAGATCCTACGGCAACGATCCCAAGTACTGTGATATGACCTGCTAGGTGAAAACAAAAATACTGCATTATATTTTGGAACATTTTTATCTAATTTGTATAATGTCTTTGGGTTGTTTAAAGCTGCAATAATGGCAATCACGCCTTAGCAACTGCATCAAGCTAAAGTGTAACTAATAAGCTACAGAAGCTGCAAGTTGAGACTTCACGTTACTTCATGTTAAGTTACAGGGGGCGCTTCTGGCAGCGCTTCAGTGATGGAGTATGTGGAAATTACTCGTCGTCAACAAGTGCCATTAGCAAGCAGTGTTAGAGAAAAAAAGAGACACCCTGAATGCTGGTTCCATAACTACCAAGGGTTGCAACACATTTAACAATGGATATAACTTTAGGCAGAAAACTCGAACAGAAATGCTCATATGGTATAACCATTGATAACATCCCTGTACAGTACGTGCAGGGGGACTATAAAAATCAGCCCCCCCTGAAGTGACGGTCAGCCGTGACCGATATTTTCCTTTCATTTGTTTAGATGCTTCTAGCCAAAGCGACGCACATTTGAGAAAGCATGGTCGACCAGTTCCTGGAGAAACTTGGGGACCTTCTGGTTCCAGGCTCAGCATCCCACACACAGCTCCCGTATACACAATAGGTGGATTCAGGATAATGGTAAACGTCTAGTTTGTAAAATAAATCGAACATTCTGAATCGCACCGTCTGTTTTCCAGACATAGCTGGAGGGCCCTCGTTTGCAAGTCACATGGGGTGATCTGTCGCCGGTGCACTCGGCAGTGAAACATTTCCTTCGCAAAAAATTAGTACAGTACGTTTGAATGCAATTAATGTGAAAACAAATATGGTTGTCTTGGTCATATATGTATTAACTGTGGCATGTTGAAATACCAGACTTACAATAAAGCAGCAATAATCATTAAAGACGCCCGCTTATGCTCATTTTCACTATCCATAACCTAACTTTTGAGGTCTACTAGAAGAGATTTACATGTTTCAATGTACCAAAAACACATTATTTTTCTCATACTGTACATCTCTATTCACTGTCTATAACGCTGCCTGACAAGCTGTTTTAAGCAAGAGTTTTAAGTCCCACCCCTAATGAGCCCAGTGCACTCTGAATGGTCATTTCCCCCCTTGTTCAGCTTGCTCTCCACGTTCTGCCCCTGTCCTGTCCTGCAGTCTGCAGACAGATCCTTGCAGGTTAGCAGCCAGTAAGGATTGTGTTACATGGTGACCTCATCAAATGACAGAATTAAATGCTGGAATTTCAATAAGGCATTTCAGGCAAGTCAGAGAAGAGTAGTTTCTGTGGTGTTCTGTGGTGTAGCTTAACCTGCTGAGCCCTATAGCAGCCCCATTAATAAAAATGTAGCTGATGTAAGGGCAAAAACAGCACTGTCCCCATCTCCCCGCCTATTGCAGTCCCCTGGACGTGTCACACACACACTGTTACCTGCAGCCAGGTGTCCCACAATACTGCATGTTTCTATCCCATGTCCTTTCATTAGCTGAGTCTTCCCTGAGGGTGCGGCTACATTCCTCCATAGCTTTTATCGACAGAAGACGGTCTAGACAAACGCTAGTATTCCCAGGCAGTGTGCACCGTAGGCAAAGTCTAAAGGAAATATTAATACCTACTTTCGTTACACGATGGGTGGTCTAAAGAAAAGGCACAAGGCGGATCATCGAGTGGCGGCCTTCCTTTGGGCCACTGGATTGTCTCCGTTGATGACCAAACAATTTCCTTATTTGTTCCATTGTAATGGGCGACGATCTGAAAAACAAAAAGCACCGTGTTGAACAGCTGTACTGTTTCAGTCTCCCAAGCCCTGCGGTTAACGGTTATCCAAAGCAATGCCAAGCAAACTCATCACCTCATGAGAGAATTCACTAAATGGCATTGTTCAACTAACGGTGGAGCCTCTGCCAAAGAATCCGCACCTGTAGTGATGGTTAGGTTTGCCTTTATCCAGACTGGATTTAAAACACACCCAAACTGACACAAAGTGGGAGGGGTCTCACACGCCAATATTGAAAGCTTGTTCCAGATGTTTCATCTTCTTACCAGGTTTTCAGGGTTTTTCCACACCCAGTCCACTTCTGAAATAGCTAGTTATATCTAAACTGATATTTAGAACAAATTTTATTTATTTAGCATACACTTTTATCCAAAGTGAGATACATTTGAAAAAGCAGAGCCAGCCAGTTCCTGCAACTACTGGGAGATAAGTGCCTTACTCAATATGTTTAGGTTTTCTGTTTTTATTTAAACAAATGCACAATTTAAGGAGCGATTCAGGGTCACATTTGGTCCCCACAAAGTAACACAAACATAATCCACGCACACACACGCATGCATGCATGCACACAAACACAGACACACACACACACACCATACACCCACACACACACACACACACACACACACGCACAGAGCACCTTAACTTGCAGAGCCACACAATGTCTAAGGAGTAATGAACAATGAAGTGATTTTCCTCATTCCACACAGAGGTAAAGATCTTCTAACTATAAAAAGATCTGCATCTTAAATGTATAGTAATATTTAATATCTGTATATTAAGATGATATTTTCCCAAACACGCGTGCTTTGCCATTCTTCTTGGTATAAGGTGTAAGGGAAACCCAGGGCTCTAATTAAACTGCCTGGACAGTACAGTGTACAGCTCTCAGAGGCAGGCAAACAAGCAGCCTCGGTGTCCGGGTGTCAGGCACGACCTGGCCCTGCATTGGGCTCCATCTGGCCTGGCCGGGTGTGCTTGCGTAAAGCCAGCTTGTGATTATTCACCATTCGCCACCACGCCTCAAGTATCAGGACCCGGGTCTGGAGAAAGTACAGCGCTTTCCAAAAATGTGTGCGTGACTGACGACAGGAAGAAAACACGGGGGTATCAGTGCTCTTTTAGAGAGCTCTCCGATGGGTATGAAATGGCTGTTTTCCGATATAGGAGAGTTCAGGATTGGGGGAAATGCACTGTGTTCAACCACAGACGTGTAATGATGATTCAGTAGTAGCAGGTTTCTCTGCGGCAGGCTAGCAAAGATAGCGCAAATATTTCTGGACCACCGTATATTAGTACAGAACGCAAGACTTGTTTCCTGAATCAGCTTTTTCATTCAATCTAGTTACGAAATTGATCCAGGAGGGTGATCATCAATGGAGTGTGATGTTAGTAATCTGTGACAAACTCCTAATATTCTTCTGATTGTTTGGGAAAATACCAAAGGGACTTTTATCGTATGTTTACTCTGAGATGAAGGTCACCCATTGACTGCTGTCAATAATAGATCCTCGAAACAGATGATGGACCACTGTATGTCACACTAAATCCTTTTGTACATTTCATTACGTCTGACTGGAGCTGTCAAAATTGGTGCCCTGATGCATTCAAAGCCTATGATAAACTATGGATGCAAAAAAAGGTGAAAACCTGCTACCTTGGCTTCCTTCCCTGGGTTTATAAGCTGCTGCCGTTTCTCAGTTTTTTACATTTACTTATTTATAAAAAACTCTATTGATCCCAGGAGGAAAAGGCAGATGTTTTTGTGTATAGGAACGCCAGAAGTCAGAAAGTAGGGTCAGCTAGTTCCTGGGTGTTAAGGGCCTTGCTCAGGAGCCCAATGGCAAGATGATTACCCTAATGGATATGGGATTTGAAGCCATGACCTTTTGGACAGGAGCACAGATTCTTAACCTGCTAAGCCACACAACGTCCATGATTATTAAACAATAATCATGCGGCTGAATAGATAAACTTTCAAACAATCCAACAACAGTCCAACATGCACAGTCACACATGTAATAAGATCAGTCTACAAAGTGAGCCAATGCTTACCCCGTACTGTCCTGTTTTGAGGTTTGTCATGGCCCAGATTGTAAAGTCAGTGTCCCGGTCATTGTTCTTGTCTGTACTTACTAGTCCCGTAACTCCTAAAACACAAAAGAGTGACAACAAATTCTTGAGCTACACTCAGCATCACTTGGGGGTCAAGTTATTATTTAAATCTCACACATTGATTATATTTGAAGTAGTGCTGTCAAACGATTAAAATTTTTAATCAGATTAATCACAGGGTTGTTGTGGATTAATTTAGATTAATCACGATTAAATATCATTGATTTTTAATCTATATTAATCACATTTCATTTTGCATGAGCAAACAGACTCAAGAAAAAAGGGAATATATATGCACTT
>JAODJW010000117.1:2581865-2600004 GCA_026777045.1 Hyperopisus bebe
CCAATCCCATCTCCAGTTCCATTTCCTGATTTGGACTGGAATTGATCGATGCATTCCGGAATGGCCCCAACCCTGATAATCACAATATTCTTAAAGTAACAAGTATTTTTTTTTCAAGATTTTAATTAAATGTAAATGCAATTTAATTAATTTAATTAATTTAATTTAATTTAATTAAGATTTTAATTAAATGTCGATATTGCTATTAGAATGCTATTACATAGCTTTTAGACAGGAGGATGTTTTCGTTTTAATTTTAATCAGGAGATAAACACTTGAACATTTGACCTTGCAGTTCAATGACTGGAATCATTAAGAGGCTGTTTTATTTTTTAATAACCCATTTAAAGACTAAATTTCACCATAATGCATATCCCCACTAGTTTCAGAATTAAATCATAATAATCTCCTTTCTTTATCCAATCATTTACATTTATCGAGCAGAATCTTTTATCCAAAGCGACATATATTTCTTGTGAAAGCAGGATCAGACAGTCCCTGGAGCAAGTGGGGTGTAAGGGCTTTGCTCAGGGGCCCAATGATGAAGTCATGCACAATATTTGTGCGTGCAGCCTTGTTTTTTAAATGTTATATAAATGTAGCATGTTCCCTTTTACTTCATGTAAAAGCAGCGCTTCTGTCATGAATGAATTATACATTTAATCAGCCATCTGCCTTTTCTGTACTCTACCTGAAACAGCTTGATCGGGTCACTCCAGTTAATCTCTGCGTTCAGCCAAGGTTTATATGCCCCGTTTCGCAGACTCTCCCCAAACATATCCAGGTAGAAGATGGCGTAGTCCTCTGGGTTTAATCCCTCACTCTGAAACGCCTTCAATATATGGTGGAAGATATCCAGGGGTACGCAGACATACACAACTATTGGAAAAAACACAATATATTTTAAGTTAAATAAGGCACAAAAAATAATAATACAGTAATAAACTTGAATAATTCTTGCTTGCTAAACTTTTAAAAATGTCTATACATCTATTTGTATTTAGTGGTGTTTCATTCAACCTCTAAGTATTTCATTGGGTTGCCGTTGTATATATTAAAATACGTATATTTCATCAGTAAAATCAAGACTGAGTACAGGTACTATTGTCTAACATGAACCGTTTTGAAGGGGTAAATGTATATAAAAACCAAGCCAGAATAAATTTTGCGTGCTTCGTAATACGCGAATTAATAAAGTCGAGTATGAGGCTTGCTTGGCAACGCGCACGTGCCCGTACACGCTCATGCTTCGTAGGGCGCGCATAAAACTGAGGATGAGGATGGCCCGTCAACGCCCGTGTGCGCGCAGGAATGAGCTCAGTACGTAAGCGCGTTCACAATGGCCGCAAAGCGGCTACCGCGCCGCTCAAGACGAGGCCCGACGCGCGCTGCCAATTGGACGCAAAACTCTCGTCAGTTCCATTATAATGTTGAGTCACGGCAAGGAGCCTCGCTGTCTCCTGGACATGGTCCAAGACAAAGAAAGGAAAAAACACAAAATTAAAAAATGTATAGGGCTTAATGGCAACCAAAGTATCAAAGGGTTTTACTCCTTTTTGCGCCAAAAAGTCGTTAAGAGAACACTGCGGTTTGGCTCGACTTTCGTGTAACAATGTTCAGTGCCACTTTTTTTCTGAGATTTGATATCAGCAATATACCAGGAAAATATCAAGTAAGACCATCTAGTTAGAAATACCGAAAACATTTCACGGAGCATTACGCTTAAATTTCTTTGTTTACCCTGGCAAACTGTAACATTCTGACTTTCGTTGCTGCAGTTTATGGGCATAAAAATAACGACCCAATTATTAGCTGTAAATTGCTGCTAAAGGTATTTGCTCTAGTTAAGTGTTCAAACAATAAAAAATGCAATATAGCGGAATGTCCAAAACGCTGTACATTTTTATTACCTAGATAAAAGTATGTTTGGCACCTACAAATTTAGTATTGTTTCATCTCTCAATATTGTACAATTACATTTAATAAAATGTAGGTTGAGCTCCAGGGTATAAATTAATTGTTTGTAATGGATATTTAGTTAAATATTTCAAAAGAGACTAATTGAATAAACGGCAGAGGGCAGACACTCCTGCATTCCTCTCACCCCTCTGTGAAAACATTGGCTCAATGTCAAAAGCTTAATATAAAAAAATTCAAGAAAAATTCTGTTCTACTTGGAGGGAACAAAACACGTACATAACTTTTAAAACTGCATCTCCCAGACCCAGAGCTTTAAGCTTCCAGACCCCCAAAAAATAAACACATTCGGTGTGTTTCATTGCCTCATTGCTTTTTGCGAAATACTGGAAACCAGGAAGAAACTTCTTAGGAAAAGCCAGTTTTGGGGATGCATTAATCAACTGGCTGAGAATCCGTGCTGCTGCATATTGGCCAATGTTAGCTTTTTTATTACTAGTGTTGAATGCATTTAAAAATTATGGAGTTAAACAAACTGCTGGATATATTATTTTACGCAATTTTCGATATCTCATTAACAGCATTAAGGGGCATTGGCACTCAGGAGTGTGATCGTAAGGAATTTATACAAACTGGATAAGGAGGCCCAGGAAGGGGAGGGGGAAGGAAAATCCGGAGCAAGAGGTATGTACAGTCTCCCTGCATGTTATTCAGGAACTGCTGTGTGTGCTTGTTACATATTTAGATTTTCTGATATTAGCAAAAGTTGTGTTCAAATGTAATAAGCTGGAAAGACTCATTCTTCAGTACCTGAAGATGTGACAAGAGCAAATGGCTTCATATTCAACACAGTGAATTCTGAAGAACGTAGGGAATGCGGAATCTCACCACTACAATGGGCCTGCAAGATGTAATCCATGTTTCAGCAAAATAACATTAGATCGTCCGGTTATTGCAGGTGGGCCAAACTTAATCAAAACCTGCACTTATGGTGACTTATGAAAGATGCCGAATATTAGAAATTTTAGGAACACAGAACTAAAGGCTCTTCCCACACATCCTACCTCATTATAGCTGTAAGCTGTGCCAGAACGTCCTTACACACACACACACACACACACACACACACACACACACACCGATTCATTATTTTTTCTTTATAATCACTTCATTTGACTGTTTGAAATATTTCTTTTCTTAGTGCTATTTCCCAAACACACCAAAACTTCCTGGCAATCAGTGCTATTCACTGAGAAAGGGCTGCAGTGCAGAGTTATATTTCATATTTAAAAGGAGAGAGACGGTATTGCATTATATGACCTAGCAGAGATGTTTAGGAGGAGTTTGACCAGAGAGTGAAGAATAAGCAGCCAATAAGTGCTTAGAAAATATTTTGGACCTACTTCAGCACAGCTGGAAAAGCATCCCAGGAGGCCACCTCATGAAACAGGTGTAGAGGAGAAATTAGGGTCAGCCAGTCCCTGGAGTATTTGAGGTTAAGGGCCTTGCTCAAGAGCACAATGGTATCATCACTCTGACGACCATGGGATTTTATTTTTTTTTTTATGTTCTTGTCTTGTGTTTCTGTGTGACCGTCTATTAGTAACATGAGCAATTTCCTCTGGGATCAATAAAGTTTTTCTGATTTCTGATTTGAACCAGCAACCTCCTGAGTCCCAACTCACAGAGCTGTCCCCCCCAAAGATTTTTTTTATTTAATGCTTTTTTGGTCAGTGTATAATTGAATGTATGTTATTTTATAGAGTTTATAGATGTCTTGATTCTAAATTGTAGCGAATAGTAGAAGTAAATTTTCTATGGGAAGGTGTGTCCAAACTTTTGCCGGGCATTGTAGATTTCTCAGAATACGTACATGTGCATTCAATACATACTAACAATGAATTTATAAATACCAAGGTTACTCAAATATACTGTAATTTGTTTAGAAAAAAAACATCCATAAACAATGCAAGGCAATCAACAGACTGTAATGCACCACCAGTTCTTATTTGTTTTTAATATTTAACCAGTTAATCTGTTGTGTGTCTCTTTCTCAAATAGATGAATTCTATTTAAGTGTAGAACTGATCCAGGAGTATGTCTCATGACAATAACCAGTCCTAGTACACAAATGTTCCGAAAAATGCATCATAATTCCTTCTAAAGTTTACCCCTCAAAATCATCTTGAGTAGCACCTCTAAAAATGGCAGGAAATTAAACATGGATGTGCGCATATAACTACAAAAATTGATCAATTAACTCAAATTTAATAAACCCATTCTCATCTATCATCATCACGCCCCATATATACTGCCTAAATAGAAAGAGGGAATTAATTATGAGAGCACAGAAGGGCAATGGGGAGAAGATGCTGTCGTTCACATTCTGACAAAGAAGACCAAGCGGCAACTCACTATTAAAAGCTAACAGCCACACGAGCAGGCCGAATGTGAAAAGCCTGGGAGGAACAGTGGAGGTACCTCACTCTCTAATGTGTCAGTGGCAAATAGGGCTTTTTCTGACCACAGAAGGAACATGGTTTTATGGGGAGCTAAGCTTTTAAAGGAATGCGCATGTTTCATTCAAAACATCCATCCATCCATCTTCTAACCACTTATTATCACGAGGGAGTCTGGAGTTCATTCCAGACCTCACAGGACAGGCTGGGATAAATCACCTGCCTACACTACGGGTGATTTAGAGACACCAATTAGCCTAAGTTCAGGTCTCTGGGCTGCAGCAGGAGACCGGAGTACCTGGGGGAAACCAGTACAGCACAGGGAGACCATGCAAACTCCACACACACAGACTGGAGGGGAAACTCAAACATCCAACCCTGGAGGTGTGAGACAGCAGTACTACCAAGTGTAACAATGCATACCCAAACACCAATTAAAGTATTCCCAAGAGGAAAAAAAACAGAACATCTATTCACAATATGATATTTGGTTCTAAAGGTACGACTCAATTATTAAATGGGTACTTAAATAAACTCCTCTCCTGTCCACTCCTAAAGGTCAAAAATGTGCATAAGACAAAAAATGGCTGCTTTTCCTGAGTCACACACATCTCCACCTCTAATGAGGTTGAACCAGTCGACGCTTCTCTGAATAAGGTAGAGTTTAGTACCAGCACACATACTAAATACTTTAGCTGTTCCCCTGACCTTGAGAGATGCCTGAAAACTATTTTTAACTACTTAATGTTACTGCAGTATAATCTTAACACCAACAATGAATGCAGTCTGTCCCGGAGGTTTACGGGCATGGCGATCTACCAAGCCTCAGCGTTAAACCAACATGCCACAGTCCTCTGTTAACAAGCAGCCAATTTACCGCTAAAGTAACGAGGGTAAATTAATGAACAGCAATTTATGGAACAGTAATGTACTGTAGCACTAGTTACGGTAACTGGTTTAGGTCAACTTTTTTGGCAGTATTTTTTCAAAAACACATTTATGAAGAGAACATCTCACTTTCTAGGAACGTCTCACTTTTTATCGTAAAAGAAGCCAATTCTGACAGCATGTTAGGAGAATTTCACCCTATAGTTACGTTATACACTCACCACTCAGCACCAGGAAGGTACTTCAGAGAACGTAGCAGGGTCTTCCTTCATAATTGTGCTACAATTTGCAGTTTGTGTATTTATTGAGCACAATTTTAAAGATGCCCAGAGCAAATTATGATCCAATGTCTCATGAACTTGGGGGATCTAGAGAAACATCTCAGCTGTGAGCCCCCTCCCCCACTAAAACATTATGAATGAAAGCAAATTTCAGGTAAAGAAGCAGTGCTATAAACAGTCTACAAGATGCAAAGAGCTTTGTGGAACTTCTGTGCTTTGACACATGATTTATTTAGGCCTGCTTGATGTTGTATATTCTGTCTGAGAACCTAAAGAAATGTACCACTTGCAAAAATACATGTGTTTGGTGGCGGAGACGCAA
Organism: Hyperopisus bebe; assembly: GCA_026777045.1. Taxonomy (NCBI): domain Eukaryota; kingdom Metazoa; phylum Chordata; class Actinopteri; order Osteoglossiformes; family Mormyridae; genus Hyperopisus; species Hyperopisus bebe. The sequence goes on from JAODJW010000117.1 coordinate 2,587,733, forward strand.
ACATGTGCATTTTAGGTTTGCTAAACTGATCCTGCAGGGGTAATTTTGCCCATGTTGCCTGGTCCTGAAGCAATAACATGGACATATGCAGCATGTTTAAGTTTAACGACTTTGTCAAGGTGCTAGGGTTGCTCTGGGTGGAGCGGAGGCACTTCATTTTCTGCTATGCTTATTGGCTCCAGCCGTATTGCTATGTCTGATTGTACTTAAAGGGGAATACCACTTATCAAATTTCTTATCAGTCATGTCATAATACAAATACTCGACAATAAAATATTACAATAAATATATAAATATTGTTAAGCTACATCTCTACAGCACATAATTTAATCATTAGTGTTTAAAACTTTTAAAACTTTTCTTTGTTCTGCCATATTTTAGAAGAACAAGAGGTGAAGATCAAGAATACTTGCCTTAGTCAGTCATCTTTTAAAAAGCAAGCAAGTCACTGTTAGAGCTGACCATGCTAAAAACGAAGCGTTTCCCAAGCTGCAGAGAAGAGTCCTGTGAGGGTCATTCTGTCGTTCGCCCTGATTGGATGGCAGCAGCTTGAACGGTTTAACACCTCGTTCAGAGATCAACATGCCAGCAGTGGCAGCTGCTATAAATGTCAGCAGCTTAAACAAGAACAAAAAGGCTTTGGTATGAGTAAACCAAGAAAGAGCAGGGAAGTCCAGGAGGCCAAAATATCAGCAATAAATGAGGAAATGAATGGTGCGCCCTGATTGGCCCACTGGTGCCCAACAGCCACTGCCATTTTAAACGTCCTGAAGGAGTCGAAGAGTGATTCCTTAAGAAGCACGTGAAATGGGAAAAATAAAACATCTCCCCAAACAGAACATATTAATTAGCCTGTCTCGAGTCAGAGCAGGGCGACCGGAAGTCTGGAGAGCGCTCTCCAGTCATGAAATCTCATACAGCGCTCGAGCTACAAATGGCCACGATGCTAATGGATTTCAGCATCATGCATCCTGACAAGACCATGGACAGGAAGGCTCTAGCACATAGGACTGAACTGCTGACTGAAAGATGCTAAAGTAAGAAAACGCTCACAATAGTGAACATGCCACTGAGAAGCCTGAAGACCCAGACAGAAGACAGTTTCGGAAGAGCATCATTTATATGGTCACCAGCAGGCGATGTTGACTTGACAGCACCCCACAGTAATAATAGTAACACAGTGGCATTCTCTATGTTATTCTACTGCAATACAAAGGGTACAACTGCGGTTTGGGAAAGTCTGTAGGGAGGCCAGTTTGGAAACACACTGAAGGGCTTAGGCCCTGGTGGCATCTTTCCTTAAGCAAATTAAGGACAGTCTGCCGACCTTATGTCAGTTTGCTCTGGAAGTGCCAAATTCCACACTCTGCCAGGCTGTGATCCGCACTTCCTGAAGCTGGTCTGCACCTCAGACAGTGAGTGTCTGTGTCTCACAGTCCAAACTTTTACAGTCACATGACATCACAGTATAAACACCAAATCAGGCTGAACAGAAACGACTCCCCATTCAGCACATGCATGTAACGGCTTCGTCGACAAGGCCATAGTAGTTAGGCCCATTATTAGTGTAAGATTTTCAGAAATCAACCCTGATTATTGACGATAAAACCCAAATACTAGGTAACAATAAAAAAAATCAATAAATATTACTGATCTTTTTTGCAATTACTTTATTCAAAAAACAGCTGTCTCATTGTCCCAAGAACTGTCAAAAGTATAAACTACACTATTAAACTAAAATCAACACTAAAATAAATTTTAAAATGAGCCCTTGTCTGATGTGTTCACTATTGAACCATTTTTAAATGAAGTACTCTACACTATTTTCGATGCTCTATCTTTAGCCACCCGCTGATGAACAGTGCCCAGGTTTCTGTCTGACAGGGATACACTGAGGCGACTCTATCATGCCGATCTGGCCTTTGCATAACCTGCCTGCTCAGTTTGTATCCCACCTCAGGCACCTGAATAATCCAGACACAACTGCTGTCCTGACAACTGCCTGGTGGTATCCAACGGGGTGCAGAGGCTCTCGCCTGCTTTACTACTGTAATGTACAGTTTATTTTCAGAAGTATTACTCAGCCTATGTCTAAATGTCTTTTTTTACTGTCTCAATGTGTGTGTTATGCTACTGTAAATATGCAAATTCATTCAGGATTAATAACATATCTATCTATCTATCAGCCACCTTCTTTCAAGATGTCAGAGAATAACATTCATCTTGTGTTTAAAATATTAATTTCCTGCTTGTTTTCCACTGGGATATTGCTATGCTTAGAGAAATCTAAAGGTCACTCTCCCTCTTATTTCCCCCGAAAAGCAAACCACCCAAATACATACCTACTGAGAGCTTTCTTTACACATATGTGCTATAATCCAGGCTTCAGAATTTATCATTTACTACTGGTATTTTGCGCAAAATGTGCAACTGCATATAATAATGTTTTTATTATAATAATAGGAATTTTCTTATAGTGATTTTGAATTGTTTGAATTGTTTACAAGATATAGGGCAATTCAAGTAAAATGAGGAGCAATTATATGTCTGAAAAAATATTTAAATATTTTTAACAGTTGTTCTGACAACTTCATACATACGCGGTTGTGTTGTGTTCACGCTTTGGTTTGACTTGTTACCGAGTTTTTCATTAAGGACAAAATAAGAAGATATTAGTTTAAGACAGCACAAATATAAAAACAAACACAATATTTTCATAGAAAAAGGAAAACTACGGACACTAGTCTCTACCATGAAAAACGCTTATCAGTCTGGCCACTGCTGTAGTCAGAGGGGTACATAACCATTCACAGGCTAGCATGATTAACGAAAATGTTCTTTTACAATGTAGTGAAGAGTGACTAAAATTTTGCTAGGAGAATCATAAAATTCATTAGCATTGTAAAGGAGTCGAAGAAATCATTTGCTAACGAAATTACACGGTTTTGCGTTTGTTGTATACTCATATGATATTACAGCCTCCGCGCCGTTGTCTTACCGCCTGATGAATGCCATTCAATTTGGTTTCATTACAAAATAACATTTAATACTATCTTTCCATATTATTTTACTCTTCACAATGTTTGCTTTGTATCGGATTACAAAAACTCCTTGAAAGAGCTAGAAACAAGCAAAATTAAAAGATTTCGCATTACCGCTGTCAAAATGTTCAGGAACAAGCAGTAATTAGGACAAATTTTGCATCATAAATAACTGAATACAAGCAGATGGTAGGAATCAGTAACCACGATGCTGGCGGCACGTGATCACACATCCTTTTAAACGTACCAGTTCTACATCAGTGCACAGGTAAAAATGTGAATTATTTCTTTATGTGAAAAGAAAGGATGCATAAAAACTCTTAACATATGTTTTCTGTTACACGAAAAGGAATTTAAATTTGTGGAATTCCACTGCTCTCTAATAATCTGTCTCCAGAAACTTTATAAATAAAGTAAAGGTGGCACGTTGGCCTCCCTGACATGCAATGCATGAATCCTGGCATGCAAATCACATACGTGCGGCAAACTTACTCCGTCCCGAGTCTTTAATGTTGGCTATAATCTCCTTGTAATCGCCGATCTCGGTGGCAGAATAGGGAAGCGCCTCCATAGTGATGTTTTCTTGCCGCAGAAAAGTGTAAATGCCCTCGGAGAGAAAGTAATACGGCCTATCGTCGGTCTTTAGGTCCAGGTAGATCAAAACCGCCCGGCTGGTCCAGTTGAAATGCGAGTGGAGGTAAAAAGCGAACTCCCCGAGTTTGCTGGTGGAGGGCCCCGTCCTCACGATGGTTTTGTACTCTGTCTTGGCGTCAAAACCATAAGCTGGTGCCCCGGCCGTTATCAAAGGTAGTTTCCAGTGGGTCGCAAACCTTCCCACCGAGGCCACTGAGTACACGCAACCGGGTCCGAAGAAGGCATCTGGCTTGCTGTACAGGGTGTCCACGGCGATGATGAGAGCCCGGGTCTCGGAGCAGCCGCTGCCCTGGACCTCCGTGCTGATGTTCAGGAGGTTGATGGAGTAGCCCTTCAAAAGGCGCTCCTTCTGGACCTCCTCGTGTGCCATGCGTATAGCCGGGAAGACCCTTGGCAATGCCCAGGGGTACTTATCGTAATTATCCGGGAGCATCACCGCCACCGTTATGTTCATCCCCACGTCCGATCGACACTTGCCTATCATAAAGTACGTGAACAGAAGTACCAAACTGTATCCAAGGTCCATTTTGTGTCCCATTGCATTTGGTTCAACGCGTAAAAAAGCGAGCGACCAGTTCAGGAAGAAAAAAGCGAGTACACCTGGCGCGTGGGACAAGGAGTTCCCGTCATCAAAACCGTAACTCTGAGGCTTAAGGAGTTTAAGAAAATGATGTAGCGACTGCAGGAAAAAAAAAAGAAGTTTCTGCGATCACTTTCCCGCAGCTGACTGACTGTAGCGTGGGCTCAGCTCATTCCTGCCGGTGGTCGCTCCTTCCCCAGTCCCTCCTTGAGCTTATGTGATACCATCCATCCACATGACTTAAGCTTAAGCGGTCCGTGAATTTCAGCTCAGCCCCCAAAACGTCATATATAATACGGTGGGCAAATTGATGGACCAGCAGCGCCATCTGTCCGACACCGCACCGGGTGTAGGAAAATCTGATTCCCCGTCAATAACACCTGAAACTGGGATGCGATCTAGAATTCCGGACAATATTTTACACTTGAGGTCCTACATGAGGATTCTAAAAATTTTTTCATAGTTTTACTACTCAATTAGTCAGTTCAAATCACTAATTATTTTGGTCGTTTTTTATTTATACACTAAGAAAAAAAGAAAAAACATAATAAGAGGAAACTATATGAATTATTGGTTCAGTCAGTAAATTGTAACATTATATCAATGCGATTATAAAATCATTCAATGTGCGTTATTTTGTATTGTATTTCTGATTATTAGCGACGCTAGAAACAAGTTTTCATATAGCGCCACCCCGTGGGCAAGAGCTGCTCTGTTGAAGAGCTTTGTAAGTAAAAGTCAAGACAAAATAGCCGAAACTTTAAATAAAAAAGACAACTACAATGACGTGGTGAGACTGAATGTCAGTTAGCAAAATGCGCCATTGTATGTGTGGTTTGTGCTTCAGCAGGTTAGGATGCTGTACCTGTGAGTGAAGCGTTGCTAGATCAAGTCCCATTGGCTGGCAGAATGATTTCAGCAAGGCTCTTACCCCCTGATTGTTGCAGGGCTGACCCTGCTTTTTCAATTGTATGTCACTTTGGATAAAACCATATGGTATGCCACAAAAGTACAGACTCTGAGATGACCACAGCATTAAGTCTGCACCTCTGGACTCAACAAAATGCCAATCACTGCAAGCTTCACAAATCTGGGATTTATGGCCGAGCTGCCATTTGGTGTACAGAGCACAAACCCAGGACCTCTGAGTTTTGGAAAAATGTCATGCGGTCAGTTGAGTCATCCTTACTCTTTTTCCTACATACAGATCAGTTTGGACCCACAGACAGTGTCTGTGTGTGGGCGCCCTTCCAGTCAGACTCATTAGGTCTGATGGCTGCTCTGCTTGGTGGCGTGGCGGCCAGGAAACACAAGTCCATTTTACAAGACCAGGTGTGTCCTATGGTGCAAACACTGTTCCCACTGCTTCCATGCGCACTGCAAAGTGGTTTCATGAATATCAAGTCAAGTTAAACACCTTCCATGGCAGCCCTAGTAACCAGATCTAAGCATCACTGAAACTTTATAGTATTTTCTGGAACAAGATTTCCATCTCCTCTGTCCTATAAAGAGAAATCTAAACACCTCCAAGCTACATTTTAAAGTTCATTTGAAAATGTTCAAGTTCAGATGATTTGTCATGAGAACCAGAAAACAAGGACTCACACACCCATGTGAAACACATATGAAACCAGGAAGAATGATCTGGAGCTGTCAAACACGCCATCAGCACGATAACTTCCCCTATGTCAGCGATTACTTACCTGATTACTCATAGCATCAATCTCTGGTTCAACAAAAAAGAACCAAAACCTCTTGTATTTAAACAAGGCACGTTTCTTGTGTTAGAAACAAAACTGACACACAGATAAACCTTCTGATACAAAAAATCAGTTATTTATCTGCCACAATGAGGTCCTGAATTATTATACTAGTGAGTATGTACTTTGTAGATTGACATCCCAGAAATCATTTGCACTGTATAGTCTTTGATGGAGCTGCACTGGAATTAAATTTTGACCCTAGACTTTGGGGTCTCTGATGGCCCCATGAGGGGGGGGAGGGGCTTTCCCCCTTGGTAAATTTAGGTGTGATTGGGTCCCTTCCGTTAATTTTGTAGACCATAGGCCTATCAGGAAACTGCGCGGTATGCCAGATGGCCTATCCAGCCTATAGGTCTTTGAACATACATGTCTCATCATACAATTTTCTAATGCTCTGCCTAATATCTAGACACACTTTGCAATGGTGAAATAAGGAGCTGGAGATCATAATAAAACAATGTCAGTTCATATAATGAGACAACTAGTGCAGTTTACAGCAAATGACTGCATGAATAATTAAAACTGTGGACTTGTAAACAAAAACAGTATATAATAAATTAAATAGATCCCAAAAATGACTGTTCCCCAATCATGATTCACCTGTTGAAATTCTGCCATCCATCTGTTTTCTGCTACTTACCTGGGGGAGGGTCCATCCATCCATCCATCCGTCTTCTGTAACTGCTTACCCTATTCAGGTTGCAGGGTGGTGCGGAGCCTATCCCAAAGGTTATGGGCACAAGGTAGGGAACAATCCAAGGTGGGGTGCCAGGCCATCACAGAGCACACTCACACACACCTGCACACCGACAAGCAATTTTAGTAACTTCAATCAATCACAGCATGTTTTTGGATAGTGGGGGGAAACCAGAGTACCTGAAGGAAACCCCCACAACCACATACGGTGAACATGCAAATTCCACACAAGGAGCCATGACAGAGACTCAAAACCTGGTCCCAGAGGTGTGAGGCAACAGTGCTAACCACTGCACCACTATACCGCACCATTTAATATTCTAATTATGTCATTTTAATTATATATATATATATATATATATATATATATATTTATTCTTATTTACCAAGAAGGTGTATCCAAAAGCTAGTCTACAAAGCAGCTGGTACAACTGTGACAGGCAGTTGTATTCTCATGTGAGGGAACCAGTGTCAGAAGATGGGAGCAAGTACAGGAGAATGACAGGACAGCGAGCTGGCCTGGTCAGGTCGCACTTGTTTGGGACCCTGTGTCGGGAATTTGAGTTCAACACTGACACTGGGAGAGCAGAACATTCTTAGAGAGAGAACTGAAGACAAGACAGACCATGCACTGCTTGCGGATGTTAAACGGGTATATTTTTGTTGGATGACAAACACCTCTCATGCTGAGCCTGAGTCTGTCGGTACTGACAGGGAGTCGGATGCCTGCCATGACTGTTAACACCTTCGGTAACTGTGCTGGAGTGAGTCACTCATACTTGCAACATATTTCACTCCCCCCTGCTCCATCCTTAAAGGCTGCATCACTGTAAAGTCATGAAGGGCCGTATCCAGGGACAAGCACTGATCGAGAGACTCTGAAGGGCTCCAGCTGCATTTGATTACTCTTCAATCTCTTTTGCTTGGCACGATATAGCAAGAGCTAAAACGCATCTTTCCCCGTTGTCCTTAGATCTTTAGCGTTTTATTATTATTTGGTTGAATAGCCAGTTACTGATTTACGCTGATTTAACATACAGCTGAATGTATTAGGTTTAGTATCTGATTCTTAGACTCTCTTAAGACTTTCATCCTGTGTTGTTAAGCACGCTTGCCGCCAACATTTACCGTAAAATACCTGACAATTCTGGTATTTATGCTTCAGGCTCCTTCTGAGTATATTCTATATTGTGCCAGCTGAGATCAGTTCATAGTCTCGACTCCTAATTAGCGATAAGTGACTAAAAAGAGAATTTGACTGGTGACACATGTGTGACAACCACACGATGGGTGTCACTGTCACTTTGCAGCTCCATTGTTGTGTATTAAAGCCATTGTGTCTTCACAGGATCATGTGGCCATTGGCTCAGTGTGTCCTCCCATCATGTACAAAAACAACGCTGGAGTGTTAATAACGACAAGTGTTGCACCGTTAAATATAGGCTTAGGTCACGTGATGTGTGGAATACAAATTTGTATATGAATCTTTTCACAATGATACATTGATCCCAGTTTCCATCAGTCTGATGCCTTTTGTGGTGTAACTTCATCGAATTATATTTTTTTTGTGAAACGTATGTTAATATAAAGATACGTTGTTCAGTTTAGAAATGCATATTTAGTTATCCTACCATAAAATGTTACAAGTGAATATTAATATATAAATAAGAGTGAAATTTAAATTTAGTTTTCAAATAGCGTGGATAAGGAACGAATATATACCACTTACAGTAACTTCCAAAAACTTTAAATATACTACTTAAACGCAATTTTTAAAACAAAATATTCTATAACAACACTACTAAAATTATTTACTATACGTTAAGGCATCCTTGTGCCAATGTCTTTGGATCTGCCCATTGTTACTCGTTGAACATGTTACATATTAGGAGGTTTAATAATGAAAGTTTTATCTTGTGGGGGCAGATGCCGTTTGCATGCTGTAAATTTCATTTTAAAGTATCGTGGCAGTGGGATGGTCCTAAGGAAGTGAGCAGCGCTGCTCCATGGAGGAAAACCTGGAAGGAAGCCAGAGCTGGAACAAAGAGCCTGTGCTAGGAAAACGCACGATCTGCGATAAAGCGGTTCGCATATAGTTTGTATTAGCCTTATGCACGGGAAAACACCAGCAGCATTCACGGCTTGGATGGCCGTTGTTTTTCAGGCATAGCCCGCTCAGCTTGTCGGGGCTGTAGGTGTTTTAGCTCTCGAGCTGCGGCCGCCCACCTTGTGCGCTCGCTGCCTGCGCAGCGCCTCGGTGCACGTCACCCTCCGGAGCTCCGCCATCCCGGAGCGGAAACCCCTCCCGAAACTGGGCTCTGTCAGCCTCGGGAACCCATCGAGCGGAGAGGAAAAGGGAGGGAGAGAGAGAGAGAGAGAGCGAGCGAGCGAGCGAGAAGTCAGCTTGATACAAACAAGGCACCAGGAAGCGCGGAGAAGCGACGAAAGAGGAGAGAAAGGGCGGCGTGGGGGCGTCGATCGCGTACTGGAGCACCGGGCGATTGCGGGTGATCCGCTGCAGTCCGGCCGAGGACTTTACCACACCTTTTCCATGTTTTTTTCTGTTTTGTTTTTTTTAACTGAAACTGCAACATCCACCCGACATTGGGCTAACGCTCGGCTCGGCGCTCGGAACCCCGGGCCAGATGACTCCCTGAAACCCGACTCAGCTGGCCGATCATCCCCCCCGGTAAGTGCGAGCAGCCCCCCGGAGCCCATCCGGCCGGCCGGGCTCCTTTGTTCCTCGACTTTTACGCTGCCTTCAGTGGCGTCCCTCCCCCCGCCCGGCGTCCCGGCCTCCCGGCCTCCGGGTCAGCTAGCCGTTAGCGGGACGAGAGGGTTCATTTTGACTGCTAAGCTAAAGCTGTAAAGACACGCTGTTAACCCACCGGCGAGAGGTAAAAGAAAGGGGGGGAGGAGGGCGGCAGCACAGCCGGGCCCGGTAAAGATGTCGGTGATGAGCCGCATGCAGCTCGGATACCCTCGGGTGTCGGTGCCCTGCTGACCGGCGGGGTCTGTGAACGCCAGACACCGCATAAGTGAAGGGAAAGACCCCAGTGGGTGACATGTATAAAATATGCAAAATTATACAGGGGTACCAGACACCTCTCCTCGTTACTGACAATACAAATATTAAACGTGTTTTCAGGATGTATTATGTGTAGGCTACATATAAACTGCATATCGGCCAGTGTATCAGTGGTCAGTAGATGATGATGGTAAATAATAATAATAATAATAATAATAATGCATTTAACAAGGAACCTATAATCACCACGTAAACTTCTTTTACAAATATATATAGTTATTTAGGCGAGTATGAAAGGTCTTTATGGAGCTTCTGGGATGTATGTTATTTATTTATTTTCTTTTTCTTTTTTACTTTAGTAAGTGGGTGGGGTTACAGTGTTCACCGTCACCGAGGCTGTCGGTACCGGTATCAATTAAGCTGCTCCTCGGCACGAATCCAAATTAAACTCATCATAAAGTGGCCTGCAGATGATTAAATGTTTAATAATAAATGGATTAGCTGGGATCCTTTTGCGTGATGATCCTCTCAAATATGCATCTTTGCATTTTAATGAAACGTAACGCAGGTCGTCTGTAACGAAAAGATGCTGTGCTACTAGCACACCGAAACTTTGTTTTTAAAGAATTAACGGTTTAAATTCATTTCATTTTAAAGGTCATCTAGTCTGTTGATAATTTATAAATTGTCATTATTGGCCTTTTGGATATGAGTATTTTTATAGACAGGCCTGTAAGCAAAGGAAAACTAAACGTCTTTAAAACTGGTAGAAATAAATGACAGCTGCAGTCATCTTAAAATATAGGTTAAATAAAAGTGGCACGCATACCTGGAAGTTCTGGCTTTGCGGCAGGATAGTTAGCATTTATATTAAAATAATGTAGCCTTCAGTTGCGGTAACAGCTGTGGCGCTTTGCTTCGTGTAGTGTATTGTTTCCGTTGGTCACAGTTACTGTTTTTAAATAAATTATTTAAAAACAATATTATTTAAAAAAGCACGTAAATTCGTTATGTCCTTAATCTCAGAAGGTGCAAATGGCACATATTTACGGTGGTTTCGCCAGATATTTAAGTATATATAAGTGTACATGGAGTTGTTCTGGACAGTGTGCTTATTAACAAAGAGCATTAATAATGAATTTCATGAATGATATATTTCATGTGATTGGCGTGTTTCAGCAGCGCATCCGTAAGATCAGCATGTTTTCGCCGGTGCTCTTTCGGCTGGAGACTGGGACAGAAACGCTGAGTTTTCATGTTTTATTTGGCAGGTTCTTATACGCTCGCGGCATCCGGGTGCCGAAAGCACCTGACTGCCGGCTTTTTCGGACGCATTCCCAGCAACCTGTAGCGTGAAATAAAATCCACCTTCCGCTTTTGGTCACTCAGACCGGCCCCTCCTCCCCTTCGTTGTATTTAAGTGTATTGCACATGCTGGGCTGTTAGTGAATGTGCTCGTGTGCTTGTTACAGTTTTTAATGCCAATACTTCACCACTTCCCAAAAATCTCGTTTCCACTTTGGAATCGGGCACTTTCAGAGACGATATCTGCAGCAGAGCTTAGGGTTAATTAAGAATAAGGAAATTCCTCCCCCCAGAGGTCGCTCCCGGGTGGTATTCGGATTGCTGTCCCCCCACGGAGCGGTTTTGTCGCACACAGCGAATCCTTGTTACGCTAAACTCCCACTTACGTGCTCCTTCATCTCCCAAAGTGTACGATGGGGTTATGGATGTTTACGAAACAACCGAAAGCCGATGTATTAGTAATCCTGTTGACCCCCGACGCTCGCTGCTGTGATTAAAAACTGCACGTTACCGCGTGCAGTGGGATCTTCTGAAAACCATAAAGAGGAACTGAAACTCTATCATGTGTGTATAGGTGCTCTGCACCCTGTACTTCTGATAACACCATATTGTCCGTCTTTGCCAGAATCAAGTTAGTGAGAGTTGCATAGCTGCTGAGTGCACATTGAATTCTTATAATTGTTAAACAAACAAATCGTGTTCCTATTAATTTTCCTAACAACAAATACACATGCATCTGGACGGTATCTCCCTGAATAGAAATAAATAAAAAAATATGCAATTGAAACCTAATACAGTGGTACCTCGGTTCTCGAACTTAATCCGTTCCGGACTTTGGATCGAATCCTAAAAAGTTCGAGTTCTGATCGAATGTGATCAGCTGTTTCTGGTTGTTGTCATTACTCCTCTGTATTAAGTCCACGTTTCAGTTCGTTTCCCCAGTCCGGTCATTGGGTGTGTTCCACTTGCTTACAGCGCTGGCTTAAAGCAAGGCATTCTGATCCTGATGCAATGCATTACGGTCAGATGCATTACGACCTCTCACCCGGCTGCACAAACTGGAACCGCCTCCGTGACGCACACTTTTACCTTTATTGGCTGAAGAGTTTAGTTACACGCATGACGTTAGTATCCCAGGCAGTTCCGATGCGTAATCTGCTATTTCTCTCGAATATCACGTAAAGCAGTGAGAACTGGTTTTCAGT
>JAODJW010000117.1:2604662-2616272 GCA_026777045.1 Hyperopisus bebe
GCAGTTCTGAAGGCGAAAGGGGGTCAAACACTGTATTAGTATGGTGTTCCTAATAATCCTTTAGGTGAGTGTATATTTGTTATTGAGAGACAATTGCTTTCTTTTTCCCGTCGTGTTTTCTGTGCACGCAGCATTAGCCTCAGCTAGGTAGCTAGCCAGAAGCAGACGGGTTACCACAAGGCAAAGTAGGATGATCAAAGTAAAATAAAGAAAAGAAAATGAATTACCGTCATTTTGCTTTTCTTCTTATGTTGTCATGTATATAAAAAACCCAAAATAAACATTGTATGTGGACTACTTGATTATTCTAAGTGAAATATTCAAACAGTATTTGTACAGGAATGATTCTGTCCCAAGATTTTTGATCTGTATAAGTGGTTGATCACTATCAGTGGTTTCCACTGTAGTATGGAAACATGCATATGTATATATTTGTGAAGACTTTTTTTATGCATGCACATGAGTGCAGTTTCCACCCCCATAAGGGTTGAGGAACTTTTTTTTCCCCAATGTGAGCATGTGCCCACTGACCAAGGCAGACACCAGTGCTGAGATTGCTCTGCTTTACAGGAAAGGTACTGTTGCTGCAAGAGCAGTTATGTTGGACCCTAGAATACCACACAGAAGAATTAAAACTTAAATGAATGTTGTGATCTCTGTGAACGGCAGAGCAGGCACATTGTGGTTGTATTTCAAGCTAAATGGGCCGGGTGAATCATCTTGATAAAAATTGGTGTCGTGAAAAATTCAAGTGAATACTTTATGGGTCTCTGCAGTGTTAATCTAATTCTTTTTTTTAATTGTTGGTCTGCCATGCAGGGGAGGGAGCTTGTGTGATCTTTGTTTCATGTTCTGAACTTCTGGGGGTGTTTCGGAGCCCTGTGTGAAACATGTTACAGATACTCGATAAGATAAGAATCTTTATTGTTGATGCACGTAGAGCAGTGGGATATCTGAGAGGTACAAACTATATAGCGAATTATTACTGGATCCACGGTATCCTGGGGCACATTGATCTGAGGCAGGTATTTCAATTTTAAAGAACATGATTTGTTTTGATTTAATCGATTATTTTGATAACCTAAATTCAAACTTTTTTTAACTTCACTGAAAAAATTCACAGAATATTACCATAGGAGCTTAATTATAAACTGTTTTTGGAATACAAAGTAGAATCTCGGAACATTGATTGTTATTGTTATTACAATGAACTGTACTTAAAAAAAATAAACACATTAAAGGAAGCACTGCCTAATTGAAGGGGGGAATTTGCCAGTGCAGATGAACAGAATGGCGATACATTTGTTTTTTATTCTGTAGAAAACGAAAGATAGAACTGCGGGCCAGATTTAACAAAGAGTTATAAATGTTGCGGCCCAGTACTTTGAAACCTCTACATGAGCCAATGGAATCCCTTGTCCTCCATTACAAAAGGAAACTCATCCAGTGTGATCATCCTAGTAACTGTGTCTTTAGCTTTGGGGCCGCTAACCTCATTTACTGAGTTTTTAAATATCTGCCAAGACTGACAAACTGAGCCAATGCCAATATCTTGGTTTTTAATGGAAATCTATCTATACACATGTGTTGACCATTAAAGTATGCGTCTCCAAGGCTAACATTAATTTTTAGTTAGCTCATGGCTACTGCCGTGAGCAAAAAGAACCACTTTTGTGCTGCAAAAGAGAGGCATTTCCCGTAAGCATGATAGCGCAAATATTATCTTAACCATCAGGTAGCACAAAGGTCATCAGGTAGTGCTTCCTTTATGAATATTAATAAATCTTCCCCTCCCATCTTACCCTTCTGTAATTTGTGTGCTTTTGCTGCTACTCTGCGTGTCTGCCTGTAGTGTGAGAGTGCCCAACTTGGAAGTATGACTGTCTCTATATTTGCATTGCCTCCAACAATCAATTCTGACATTACATATTGACACAGTTGAATCGCTACATTAATAATCAATTCATCATGATTCATGTATGCTGCTTTGGATAAAATGCAGTAGGGCAGCTGTTACAGAATTGCTGTTAACTTTGTACGATTGTTGTCTTTCTAACCCCAGTGCAGGACATGCTGCCCTGAAGCCTCCACCTGACAACCTCGTGAAGATCACAAGCCTTTGAGTGAAGATGGGATTCGGGCGAGACCTGCGCAGCTGCCACGATGGCCTGGTCAAGCTTCAGGACTGGGAGCTGAAGCTGCTGGAGATGGTGAAGCGCTTCATGACGCTGAGGGTGAAGAGTGACAAGGAGTACGCTTCGCTGCTGCTCAACATCAGCCAGCACGTGGACCGGCACGACGGCGCCAGCCAGGCCGACTACATCAGCACCGTCTCCAAGGTGACCTGCAGGGGACGATAAGCAGCTGTTGAGTCACATGGGGAGTTGGGGTCAATCAAGTCCAAGAGCTGTGTTTGTGTGCCTGTGTGTGTATGAGCATGAATATATTACATTTTGGGGACCAAATGTCCCCACAATGTGATAAATCCTATGTTATGAAAACCTGTGACTGCAATAAAAAATTGCCAAAATGGTAAGGCAAATTTATGCAAGCAAATGATAATTGTGCTAGCATTTAATGCAAACATAAGACTGCAATTCTCAGTCATGGTAGCAGAAATTAGCACATGGAAAGTCATGATGTATACCATCTGAACAGTAAATTAGCGTTTCTTTGGTTTTACGTCACTGTCGCTCTCCAAAACTGGCAATGCTTTTACTGCACCAGTGGAAAAGTGAAGCGAGCTGGAAGAGTGCTGTAACTAACTTCTCTTTGTGGGAGGGCTCGGATATGGTACGGCTCAGTTCCTGTATGCCAATGGAAAAGGGCCAAACGTTGGGTTATGTCCATAGAAATTAATGGAGACCTATAGAAACCTAATCTGTGTGTGTGTGAAAGTTTGTATGCTCTCCCCTTATTACCGGGGTTCCCTCAACCGATACAAAGGTAGCATCTCTCTATTGCCCCTAGTGCATGTGTGTATATCCCCTGTGGTAGCCCACCCTGCTATCCACCCTAGTGGTAGCCCAGCCCTTCACTTCCTGCAGTAGGCTCCACGCCCCCCTGTAACCCTGAACAGAATGCGCGGTTGGAAGATAAATGGTAAAGTCAGAGTTCAGAAATACGGAGTTTACATGATCACTGTGACAGTGATCAACTGTGGGAAAGGCTTTATTGTCTTCTTAAATATAGTCTTAAAATAGTTGAAAATGTTGGGTGGTTTATTTCACGGCCGTGGGATTTGGTTAGTGTGTTATCTGCATCGATTCTTTGGCGCTCATTCGGCCCCTGTGAACCCCTGTGGCGTGTGAGGCGTTAGTGCTGATGATATCACTGGTAAACTCTGCAGCCTTACAGCTGTGTTTTTTGTGATATTAAATGGGCCCGTTTTTGTCAGGAATATATGTGAAGAAAATGCCTTGGGGTCTGCGATGGCCATCAGCGTATTGAAATCCAACACTGTTGGGGCTTCGGCCAACGTCATTGTTAAGGCTCTTGATCATCTTCACACTGCTTTTTCTGGTGAAGATAGCAGAAGCAGAATACAAATTACACCTCACCAGGCCTCCCATACTGAGACCACGGACACTAGCTTCTCCTTGGACATTCCCTGGCGTTCTCAAAGCCAACTGGGAGATGTAGTTCCTCCAGGGTGTCCTACTCCAACACCCAACAGAAACCACGTTAATTCAGTAGAAAGCTACAGACTCTGCTGACGAAGCCGTGATTCTGGGTGACAGTCACGTTTCTCGACATTCGGTGCACGAAGCTCATGACGGTGTTTTACCGTTCATGTTCAGAAACTGGATGCTCCTGTTGACATCTGATACCCAAGCATCTGTATCATTTTGGAGTGGAGTTAAAGCTATAGAAATGGTAAGGAGAAAACTGCTGCTGAATATCAGGATTTATCTGAAAGAGTTTGCTGGAAGAAACATGAACCACAAAGTCCATGGTCTCCTAGGGGCTTCGTTAAAGCATGTGTGGCACGTGAAGGCAATGGTCTGTAAATGTCTGCAGATGGACAGCTGTTTCCTTCTTCCTCTGCCGCAGTCCTGGGCTCACATGGTGCAGCAGACAGAGCAGCTGAGCAGGATCATGAAGTCACACGCCGAGGAGCTGAACTCTGGACCCCTGCACCGGCTCACGCTGATGATCAAGGACAAGCAGCAGGTGAAGAAGAGCTACCAGAGCATCCACCAGCAGATTGAGGCTGAGATGACCAAGGTACGTTCCAGCGTACGCTGGGCTCTGACTGAATGCCATGTGTTCCCAACACAGACCAAACACAGGCAGTTAGGCAAAATGGAGTCACTAAGTTGGCTATAATGTGTGTGTGTGTGTGTGTATGTATGTGTTTGGGTTGTGGGTGTATGAGTTTGGGGTGTGGATGTATGTGTCCTATGATGGACTGGCATCCTGTCTAGGGTTTCCCAAGCCTTGTGCCTTGTGCCCTGTGTCACCTGGAACAGGTAAATGAATATGTGTGAGAATATGCTAATTAGGCAGGCTACGGAGTAAGTGATCGCATAACTTCGACATCCTAAATGACAGTGTGCCTGAAGTGTGTGTGAGGTGTACAACTGGCATTTCTGTTCCCCACAAATAAATGACTATAATTGTTGCTGTACTTTTTCTTCACAGGTTACAAAGAACGACCTGGAGAAGTTGAAAAGCATCTACAGGCAGTTAACAAAGGATGCCAACTGTGCCAAAGAGAAATACAAGGAGGCCATTCTGAAAGGTAGGGGCTATGGATGCCCGCATGCCAGCCCAGCGAGTGTTTCTGTCACCTTCTGAAGCATCTGCTCCACTCAGAAAGCGTTTACGGGTATCACATGCTGTCTCTGAGCGACGCCGAGTCATGGGTGGTTTTCATTGGTGATCAGTATTGTTAAAAAGGTTTTTCTTGGCTTTATATCCAGTATATGTACAGGAAGCATTCAACTTATGTACAAGCAGGATTTTACATCAAATCGTGATGTATGCAAGAAATATCTGAGATTTGCGGTTTACGGAAGCACCAATGCAAAGGTGACATGAAAGTATGTTTAAAAACGTTTTTGTTAATTTTATTGTACTCTTTAGTACTTATTACTAGTATATTTACTAGTACATTTTTGATGTGTGTATTTTTTGCTATATGGTTACCTTAATGATTTGTGTGGTAAATCTGACCTGTGTAAAATTTCTGTAAGGGTTTGTGGAACAGATTGCTTCTGTCATTCAAGAGCTGCCTGTACAAAGCACTTCAGATGTGTTTAGTATCTGTATCATCTTCCTGGAATAGCACTGGTTGTTCGATTGAGTTGACCTCGTAAAGTAACTGTAGGTCAGTTTAGTATCTCTATTATGATCACTGCTTTCTGTTACTCCAAAATGATCAGAGGAATATCTGAAAACATCAGGTAAGTTCTCCCACTTGCCTGTGATCATCTCCTGTGGTTCTTTAGAGTTTTTTCTGTTTTTTTTTTTTTTTTTGCTGAATTTGGCGTGCATGACCTGTGTGTTATCCTTCTTCGGTCGCAGCGTGTTGCCTGTCTGTCTGCCTGCCTGCCTGTCTGTGTGTGTGTCACGTCACCTGAATGTTTCTGACGAGTATGAAAGGGATTCGCACCCGTGTGCTCAGGAAATGACCAGAAATGGTAATGAGTTAATTAAACACTGTCAAAGGTAGCTGTTCAGTATGTAAAACTCGGGTGGGGATTTGAAACCTAATTGAAGATTGTCATATGCAAGGATCTGCATGTTCCCAGTAGAAATAGTACGTTTCATGTGTAGTATTTTTCATTTGGACTTGCGAAGCTAAAACTTTATTATCATTAATGCCATATTCAAGATTTTAGTAGCTTTTTTTTATAGAATGTCGCTTGTTTGCATGTTTGCTTTGCATAATCTGCATGTTTCCGAATCTTGATGCACCCATATCTGTGTCTGGCGGCCGTTGACCTTTCAGTTTGTGTGTGATAAGGACCTGAAACACCTGGCCAAACGTTTTTTCCAAGAGCAGACTGGCTGACTGAGCTGAGGGCTGAAAAGATGGCATAATATTTCCTTTAGTCTGACCTAAGATTAACTAGTAACAAGGTATTACAGGCATCTCTGTAATCAGGGGAGTGAATGTGTGACTCAGGGGAATGTGATTTTTAAGAATGTAGTCTAGCTGCCCCCCCCCCAAATGCTGTCATCACCAACATGAATGGGTATGAAGGCTCAGATAGTCACCTAAACCCAGAAGAGGAGCTGAGCTCAGACACTTTAAGGTATGCTCCTTCTATAGGCATCAGCATTCTGATTTATATGGCCCTTCAGAGCCTTAAGACAGAATTCGGCCCTCATTTACCTAAGCCGTCTGTTGTTGTTTGATCCTCAGTCCACCATTACCACTGGCATTTGTGTGGCTGCCGTATTTTTCAAAAACATGTTGTCGTCTTTGTTCCGTTTGCCCTCCCGGGACCTGTGAGAATTGGAAAATATTTCCCCCTGCCAAACTTCATTGTCAGGCTGTTTTTTTATTGTGCGGGGAGTAATCCCCTCCTCAGCATTTGGATGTTCAGCTCCTGAGCACGAACAATCCGTCAGCCCTCCCAGAGGTGTGAGCGTGTGCCTCCTCCAGGGACACAATAGGGAGCTGTTTCTCTCATTTACACACCGAGGCGTGTTTTTGCCATGCCGAACGAAAGTGGCTCACACCGCAGATCGCAGACACACTCCGTGCCAAAATAAACCTCCAGTACCATGAGCTTTGTTTACAAAAGATCTGTGCCGATGAATGAGCCAGACATTACAACTCAATGAATATTACATTATAGCTGATATGACATGTTAGCACACTGCTGAAATATAATGTGACAGTAAGGTGCTGGTACAGAAAGATAAAATATGGTCCGTGTTTTTCTAAGGAGTTAGGAGGGCTGTGATTACGTTGACCGTCATTGGTGCAGAGAACTTGTATGACCGTAGAGAAGCAGTTACCTAGATTTCTGTAAGGAGTCTGTCTTTTGGACTATGACATACTGTCATTTGGCCCGACTGCGGAGAGGGTCCTAACTGCCGCCGACCGCGGAGAGGGTCTTGAGTGACAGTATGACTGTAGAGAGACTCCTGATGGCCACCTGACCACAGAGAAGGTCCTGACAACTGTGCATCTCCGCAGGTAAGGAGCCAGAGAAGGCACGGGAGCGCTATGATAAAGCGACCATGAAGCTGCACAATCTGCACAACCAGTACGTGCTGGCAGTGAGGAGCGCGCAGCTGCAGCAGGAGCAGTACCATGACAGCACGCTGCCGCTACTGCTGGACTCACTGCAGAAGATGCAGGAGGAGATGATCAGTGCACTGTGAGTGGCCCGTCCTCCTCGTCGGCTTCCCCTGCCCTCCCCGCCGCTTGGGATTGGCCTGTCGACAGCCAGCTGGCACCAAATGTCTTCGTGTTATACAAGTACATTCTTGTCAGGCTCATTACGTGGACTGGTTTGTCACAGATGGTAGGTAGATTAAGTTATGAATTGACGTGTGTCCCAAACAAGACCTGTCGGTCCGTCGTTTCGGGGACTGGGTGGGTCTCAATAACTCCTGATTTTTAGTGTAGCCCTTGATTTACTTGTTTTTTGATCTCCTGTGAAGGATTATTCATTTCCTCTTTTTGTTATACAGCATTATAGCTGTTCCCCGTTCTTATGGGCCACTTAGAAATCATCCCTCTCTCTAGAAGGCATCTGATCCCTAGCTGATCTGTGCTGTGCAAAAAATTGATCTGCTTAATATATTTCACGTTAAGTCACTTAATTGTACATGTTGAGTGAGCCATAGATAATTTATCATGCTGTACCATACGTAACACAGCTGTTATGGTACAATCACCCCTGAGTGCAAAAGGATCAGCACAGTAATAAGTGTGTCGCCTTTTTCCTATGACTCTAAAAGTCACCACCCCCCCCCCCCCCCCCCCCCCCCCCCCCCCCCCCCGCTGCTGACCATCAGAAGATCATAGCTAGCTGGCGCATTAGCAGCGCATGCTATTTCAGCGTCTCCTGCTAAATACCGGCTGCTTGCTGCCCTCAGTCCCTCCCTTGGGTGTCCCTGGAATGACTGGGCACACATGACTAATTATAAATCCAAAAAGTAGTTGATTTGTTAAATGGTCACCTGGTGGCATGTTTGAGGCTTCCCAAGGGACTGTGGTCCAACATGTTCGACAGACTGTATGAAAACGGCAAATTCATTAAGATCACCAGAGCGTAAGTTCTGTGTAGACAGTTTAAGCTTTTTGAAAATCTAAATCTAATTGCCAAAAAATAGCTTTTCTTCTGGACTGTATTGCTGTGATGAACTAGGATATGTAGGGTCAGCAGAAATCGGTTTGGCTTCATTTTATATTGTTAAGCACTGCCTACATTTGGTTGCTTGCGTATGGGTGTATGTACAGGGTTGTGAGTAATTTGCGTTGTCTGCCTTGTTCGTAGCACACTGTATTCTATCCTTCATCAAGCATCAAATGTTGCTCGTGCTCAGCCATGTTTACCTGCTTTGGTTGCTGGCATCCCAAAATGTACCTGCTTTAACCGTTTGAAAATTTCTGGAACAGTACATCTTTCTCTTAATCCTTTCTCCAACCCACTGAAACAGAACTAATATTTGTATTTTCACCAAGACTCTGTTGTGGTTTTTGAGCTAAGATCTGAATGGGCATTCTGTTTGATGGCGATGCTGTCTCTCTGCTCTCCAGGAAGGCAGTTCTGGAGGAATACAGTGAAATCACCAGCCTCTTATCTGACGAAATTGTCAAGGTGCATAAAGAGATTCACACGTCCATAGAACAGATAGACCCGTCATCAGAGTATGATAACTTCATCGAAACTCACAGGTACCACAGTGTGAGAAACTGGTTAATATGTTGTCTGGTGGATTAATCTTGGCCTCTAAACCCATTACCCACTGTCTAAAGATATTTTTTTCACTTTTGCATCTTTACGTTTTCGCTGGAGTAACGGCCTATTTCTCGCAAGTGAAATAAAATGAGCCTTATACATTTTCCTCCAGGTCTCAAGAGATCAAAGAGCCCAGTGTCGAATTCGACGTGTCGTTGTTAGAGGAAACCGAGAATCTCCACGCCAATGAGATTCAATGGAATAATTTAACGGCAGACAGCTTACAAGCTGTGTAAGTCTATATGATTTAATACCTTAAGGTACTACATGATGTGTGGTAATTCACTTCCCTAGTTATTTTCATAAGACTCTTTTCAAAAGCCTTTGAATTTCAGAAACAGCATGTGGGGTATAAAAAGATTCCGCTCAGAGGGTAACTGAGGGTGGCCTTTCATCAGGTTGAAGTCCACGTCTGATGAGCTGGTCCTCACACAGCAGAGCCTCCACACCAAAGAAGACCTCATGCAGGACCTGGAGAGTAAGATCGAGGAGTCTGCCAAGACTTGCGAGAAGAAGTCAGAGTATGTCATTTTTTTCTTCTCTGCAGTTGCCGGCTTTGGGTCAGGTTTTTGATGAAAATCTCATTCCATTGGTCATCCTCTGGATTAATGTTAGTTTGTAGACTCAGGTGCAGTCTCCAGAGTAATCCATTAGTAAACCCAGGATAAAAATTATTCCAGGATTTCATTTTACATGAGGCTTAATTTTAGATGCTTGTTTGGACACTTACTCCCTATTTAGTACCACTTAATACCTTCTTTATCTCTAGAAGCACTTTGGGGGTTAACAAGTTCTTTGTTCATAGTTGCCTTTCTGCACACCACCGCGATACTGAGCTATTATTTTTGCACTTGTGGCCTTCCTGTTAGTCGTAACGAGTCTGGTCAATATCCTCTGACCTTTGCTAGTAATATTGTGGTTTCAGCCACAGAGCTGCTTTTAGGTGCTTTTGGTTTATCACACCATGTGTGAGAATCTCAAGAGTACGGCTGTTTCTGAGATGCTGGTACCAACATGTCTGGCATCAGCCATCGCACCACGTTTGAAATCACCTAAGGCCAATTCACACTTAACTTCTCAGTGTGCGCTTTCAGTTTTGGACGAAGGGACATGATATAAATATCGTCATCAGTGTTTGGCGGCGGACAGCTGCAGTCAGTGTGTGCATAGCCCAGATTTTCATGTATAGCGGGAACTATGGATGTCGACTGCACATGTAAAAGATAATTGACTGGGTATATCTAGTAGGTGGCATGTGTGTAAATGTTGTTCTTTCAATTTGTTCAGCTCAAAACAAATATCAATAGCTCTGAAAACCACTTTTCATCAATATTTCTTCACGATTAATGATTACTCTGGAGTCCCTATGAGATCAGGATGAGATTTAAAAACAAAAAATATTTAAAATTTTAAAAATTGCGATCCATCGCAATAGTTTTCTGTTACTAATAATAATTGTAGCTACTCTGTCTGTTTAAAGTAAAAAACATAGAATGAATCAACTAATAACTATAACCTAAATGATACAGACCAGTTAAGTTTGCTTTAAGCATTAAACTATGGGGCACCATGTAACTTTTCATGTATGTTTTATATGTATTTATTGATAGTGACACTGTGTCTATTCACCACCAGTAACTGTAAACAAGACAGCTGGACTATTGAACATGAAGTGCACACACAAACATCATGTAGGTTTATTCTTGCCTTTGCGTTGCAGCAAGTAGCAAGTAGGCAAGTGCAGTGGGAACGCAAAACTATTTAAAAACTTTTTTTCCCAACCTGACCTCTCAGGGGCTCTGTATATTCCACCTTTGTCTTGATTATTATTGATATCTATGCAAAAAATCACATTTTTTCACAAGAATCCAATAGTACTTTCAGTGAGAAACATGATCCAACAGAGGTAAGTAGTATATATTAAACATAGTTACTCCAAATTCTTTGTGAGACAAAGCAGATACCAATTAAGTAGTTTCACAAAAGAAAGTTATGTTTTTATTGTTTTAGAAACCCGAGAGGACTTGGGGTTATAAACTGCATGTCATCCTGATTTTTACATAAGCTTCATTCAGACCTTGGAAACGACATCTGTCCTCTGCTGGTCTGGAGGAATATCATTGCACTACGCATGTGCCGATCGCAACCATCCACATCCACACTATGAACACAAGCTGCCATGCGGACGATCGTCCCCATGCTGGAAGCGCACAAAAGTGCACACGGAAAGTTTGAGCTAGGCTTCAGGTCAGGCGTCTTAGCTGTTCCTAGCTGAGCAGCAGGTGTACCAACGTCTCAGTAACGGTGGATCCACAAAACACAACCGAAACACTCCTAATATTCCCCAAACAATACAGCACAACATGTAATAACCTTAGAACAAACTTAACAAGGGTAAACACACATAATAAACACTTAAAATTAACGCTAAATACACACTATGCACCCCAGTGCACTATGGGAGACCTGCCTACACCCAGAAGCATCGTTACACTATGATACACTGAAGTATATTGCAGCTGGTGTTTAAAAGGAGCTCGCCGGTTCTATTAATGATAGGACCTTTCTAAAACAATCTCGGACCATGAAACAGGAAGGAAATTCACTTACACTCACCTAAAGGATTATTAGGAACACCTGTTCAATTTCTCATTAATGCAATTATCTAATCAACCAATCA
>JAODJW010000117.1:2645197-2663695 GCA_026777045.1 Hyperopisus bebe
GTCACAGTTTATCACTTTTATGTGGGTTAAATGCAGCCTTCGTGAAGTGAAACAGTGATAAAGGTCTTCTAAATGTGTAAGCGAAATTTAATATTTCTGTTGCATAATTAGATCTACGTCATTCCCCCATTCGAATCGAAGAAAAGAGCGATGCGCGCTCCCGACAGGGGGTGCATTTCACGGCAGGGGTGCAGAACTCGGCACAACACCGGGATGTCGGCAGACGCCCAAGCGAGCAGTAACAATAATTTTAGCGCTGAATCCGATATGGGCAACGCGGACGCACTTAGTGGCTTCCCTCCGCGTTCCGGGTCCATTTCCATGCCCTGCCAGGCCGAGGGCCCGTCTGTTAGCGCCGCCTGCCGCCGCGCTTGGGTGGGCCTGAAGCTGACGTACGCGTGTCTCCTGCCGTAGCGCCTCCCGGTGATCGTCTGATACCCGCCGGCGGGTTTGGGCCAAGCGGACTTGCCGGCTTCCTGACCCATTACTGGAACAGAAACAGAAAGAAATTGGTTGTTGTCCGTTCAAATCTCAGGGTCAGCAGAGGGATTTCATGGAGGGCAAAGTAATTTTACTGTTGGGCCCTTGAGCGATCGAGGCCCATAACTGAGTCACCCTGCTTTCTCAAAAAAAAAAGGTGCGTTACTTTTGGATAAAAGTGTCTCCTGAATGAAAATGTTTATCAAACAGCGCATAATTTCGTCATCTAAATTTAACAAAGTGAAAGGTTTTGTTTGATTTAAAACGAGTGGATAGTCATGCATACAAGTTTAAATGTAATGTTAACATGTCAGCATATGTTGTTTGGTCAGAACAACTGAATGTTGCTACTGATCATGGAGGATAGGCGAAAGGAATTTCCCCGCAGGGATCAATTAAAGTGTATCATTATTTCAATTTACTGTAAAACCACATATGGAGAAATTCTAACAAACTGGGCCGATTCTACGCCGCTATTGCATGATTTGTAATTTAAGCATCTAAATATCCACATGTATAAGCAAAGTAATGACATATTATTGACTTCCAACTATTTCAAACTGCAATATTAGATTGTATCTTATTTCAAACACAACTGAAAAGAGAAGTGAACAACTCTGCATCTGAATAACCAGGCTAATTCAATAACCGACGTGGTACAAACATAATTCTATTCAAATTAAGCAATTTGCCATTTAAGCTACTTGGTTATACATTAGCAGCTGTGTTAATGTTCTTGGATTTCTGTACGGCTATGAAATTCCACTAAAATTATTCCTAATTTTACAGGAGTCTTTTTTTACTATGTCACGCACTTACACATAGAACAAAAATTAATCAGGAAGGAGCAACATTTACAGCGGAGAGTAGGAAAAAGGAAGGTAAAGTACTTCATCTGTTACTGCAAATGAGGCCTGATAAGGACGAAGCGATAGTGAGATCCAGCTGCCTGCAATTAACTAGGAAACAATACAGTCAGAGATGTGATCCATGCACGCATAATACATGTCATTCATTGCAAGTACAGAAGTAACATTTAAAAATAGACACTTTTACCTAACTGGAAACCCTCATAGCGCTTTTCTTTGAACAGCAGCTTTCCGGGTACACCACTCCGACCTCATCGGTCTCCGTCATAGGTCTACAATCGAATCACATGACACGTCTCCACCAATCGCTGTACGCCGACGGTAGGTCACATGACTTTCGTTCTTAAAAGAGAGGCAGTGCATCTCGAGAATGTGTTATTCAGTTTGTCGGACCGAACTAGTATGTGTAAGGGAAAGTGAAAGGAAAGTAATAGATCTAAGCCAAAGTCCTATTCTTTGATGGAAGACATCAGCTTAACAAATTAACTAATTATGAAATAGGATATAACGAGTCTCTCCATGTTAATTTTCCTGTAACGCGTTTTTTTAAACTAACCCATACTACCTTATTCGAAAAGGACATTCATGGATTTTTTTTTAACTCCAAGTCAAAAATGATTTGAGTCAATTTTGCAAAAAACACATTGTGTTCTAAGGTGTCAGATTAAAAGCATGGTTCCTGTTTCAAAAAATAAATCTGACCCCATTAACAATAATATCCAAGCAGAAGTAAACACAGCCCCTACTTGTTTTAGCTATTTACCTTCTACAAACATAATAAAATGTTAATTTTAGAACTAAAAAAAGATTTTAGAAAAACATAAGCAGAGCATAAAGAAATACTGAAAGAACAATATACTTAAATGGAAATTAAGCTTTATACACACGTAATTCATGCGCATGCTGAATTGTAGAACAAGGATCACGGTGAGAACTACACCCTTAGTCAAAAATGGAATTGAGAGCAAAGAATGCCATCAGTCTTTTGTGATGTTTATAATAACAATAATGGAGATTAATATTAGAATCTGGGAATGATTGCTGCTCTTCAAACAAGATGTTGCAACAGCATTCATATCTGAAAAGAAGAGGGTCTGTGTTGTTTGCAGTTGCATCAGCGACAGTGCAGTGGAGTGTTATCCCCAGTGGCTTCGTTTGTGGGTCACAGATGAGAAGTTGTTTCCTAGTGAAGAGATACACACTATCTACAGAAGTAAAATGTGTGTCAGCTGTGCTCTTTTTGGATCATTTGGTGTGAATATGAAAAGGACATTAGCTATCTGACAGTCCATCAGTGGCATGCTTGTTTCATTCTCAGTTTTTCTATTGATTGCTCAGTCCAAGTTATTTTGCTTATCGTGAAAGATCATGGGCAGAATTCACTGTCAGTATATATTACCCTAAACTGCTGCCATAGTGAACCAAAGTTATCATCTGGTTCTTCAACAAGTTCAGCTTAAAGTATCAATGCAGGGGAAGCACCAGTGAAGCCCAGGAGGTGAGAAGCATGGTTGACTCTTTTAGAGAGATCCTGAAAGAGAAAGCTGGTTGTTACACATGTGCAGGGTAGGCAGTGGAGCTAGCTAGCTATTACTAAGGAAGATTATTTATTTGTACTGACAGCTTTTACAAGACATTCCATCTGGCAAGGGGCAGACATAAAGCAAAAATACACAACCCAACATCACCATACATTAGGTTAATTGTTCAGTTGATGAATGTATCTTTAAAATAATGAACTGCAGATACATCACATTGATATTCAAATCCATTACTAAATTAAAAGAGTTAAAATAATGAAGAGGCTAATTTTTCAAGGATGACATATTTGCAATTGAAATAAGTTCCTCTTTTAACTGAGGAGTAGCAAAAAGGAAATGTACAAAAGGAAACATTTTATTATGCTTGGATTATTGTAAAGAGAATAACAGCAGTCTTGGGTTTGAATATAGACGTGGACTCGTTTATGTGTGTGAGGTTTGCTGTGATTGATAAGTCTGGCATGCATTGTAATTCAAAACAAATGCAATGTTCTTATATGAATGTGACAATTTGTATAAAGTTCATGTTTTTGCTGCCTTTTTACAGCCCTCCTTCTGTGTGCATATATACTCACACACACACACAAACACACATCTAAAAAATAAATAGATAAAAATAACCTACTTACATTTTTGAGAAAGTAGGATCAGACAGTCCCTGGAGCAACTGGGGGTTACTGACCTTGGTCTGGGGCCCAATGCTGACATCACTCTGCAATGTTTGGGAATCAAACTATCAACCTCCTGATTACAAGCTCAGCAACTTCATCCACTGAGCCACACACCATCACTGTAATTAGCATATCTTCCTTCCTCTCCCTTGTCTTACTTAAATCATAGCTGCATACAGTCCTTCCTGACCAACTGAGCCTGAAGCTGCAATGTTAATCATTTACTTTTTTATTGTAAATAGGTTTAAACATGAGATTAAATGCTAACTCAAGTCGCCCTTCACTTTCACATTTCACTGGATTAACAAGCAAATACTGAGATATATATCGTTACACATAATGGGTTAAGAGAACTGCAATGGAAACCCTACAAAGACTGGATCAGGTAAAATACTACACAGGGCAGCCTGGAACTACCTGTCGACTTCTGTTCATAAGCTGATCAATGTGGTCAATCTTACATGTAACGAGTAAAGTACACTTAAATGAATGTAAAGCACTCAGATAAAGGTATAGGGCTTGGACGCCATAATTAATCTGTATAGTATTGAAATACAAATGGAATTTTTTCTTACTGTTTTTGGAAATTGATTTGTCTATCTCATAAGTACCTGATTATTTGAGTTTTTTCATACTGTAAAGATGCATAGGTTAATCAGAGGAGGTGCTAGATGTGGTACCGTTGGCTTTGAATCAAGCCCTAAAGCCTGCATCCCTGACTGTGTGATTGCAACTGTGCTCACATGGCCTTCAGGTTCATTTACGGCAGAAGAACTGGCTTATTTTGGCCCAAAGTTTCCACAGCAGGTGACTCACAACATTTCAGAAGGCTGCCAGTTCAATTCCCAGACGGATGCCACTATTCGGCCCCTGGGCAAAGCCCTTAACCCCCAGTGCCAGGGGCTCTGCACGCTGGCTGACTCTGCACCGTGACTCCCCAAACTTGCTCTCACCGGTCTGTGCGGAGAGCAAGATGGGACAGACAAAAAGAGAATTTGCCCACAGGGTTTAATAAAATATCACTATGCTGTATACATTGTTTACCCGTGGCTGCACTGTGCCTGATGATTCAGTCATTAAAAAGATATGTGTGTTGTGAGACATCTATGCAGGAGGCAATCTATGTCTCTTTGTATCCCCAGCAGACACTACAGAGACTTATGGGCACTAATAAAATACATGTTTCTATTAATACAAATCTAGTATACAATAAAGCCAAATTACAAGTACCATGGGGTTATATGCATGTACACAAAGATAAAGACACAGAACAAGTTACAAACAGAAGAAAAAAACGCTATAGTATCCTTTTACATTCGCGATAGATTTAATGCAATCAGACGAATTTTCACAAGGCTTCAAATGAGTACATTTTCATTTGTGAATGGACGCGTTGACAAGGACTAGATTAAAATTTGAGTATAAACACTTTAATGCTATATTGTGACATTAAGTTAGAATAGGTTATCTAAGCAGGAAGTTTGGCCATAATTATTTATTTAAAATGCTTCTTTAAGTCCCCGAAGTCCAGCATGCAAACCGAGCAGCAGGAACGGCGGCAGGCGGGGTCTTAAAGTTAATGTAAGATATAAGGAGTTAATGTGCTCTGGTACTGCTCTCCATCTGCGTCACTCCGTTATGTCACGGGAGGCGGGGGTACACTCTCACTGGGGGGGGGCTTTTATTTTTCCCCTGCCAGGCAGATGCTGGAAGTCAGCTGCCATGCTCACGGGTGCAATGCAATAACGCTGATGGGCAAAGTCACTGGGATCCCGTCTTAAAAGCCACCCTGGATCGCACGTCGCGGATAACCGGGCGGGAGATCAAGGGGGAAAAACGCATGATTTTTCAAGTATGGAGGGATAAGAGGGCGTAAATTGCACATCTAAAAGTAAAACCTGTAGGAATACGGAATACTGGATGACGCCGGGAAACGATACACGTACTGCCACGGCACTTGCAGTTTTCCTGTTTGGTCGACATGTGGCGTCACATTACGCCTGAGAAGGATTTCATCGCGATCGGGGGACAATCGCAATACTTTTAAAACTGGCTTCTGCTTGGGTTTGTTAACACAGCCAACGGAAGGAAGAGGGACCCCTACAAAAACAAGAACGGATTAAGTTTCTTTTAGCTGACATTTCCTGTGCCGTAAAAGCCATCAAAACGCTCCGAGGGATTTTTTAAAACTGTGCATGCCATTCATAGATTTAAAGTTCGCGATCACTTTGTGTTTATAAGTGCATTAGAAATATGTTTTCTGGAAAGCGAAGGGGTGAATACATAATCACGTTTATAATGAATCTCCTACTAGGAAACTGGTAGAGCTGGTTATCGGTGAGCTTGACTGGTCGCCGACGGCCCTCCCCCCCCCACCTGGCCGGTCTGACTCTAAGGTGCGGGCTGTAGGCGGCGCCACCCTCGTCACCTTGGCGCACACTTCCTCGGCCGCTGACGCTAGATAAATACAGGAAGAGTTAAGGCAGAGCGGTTTACCAGCTCATTTCGGTAGATCCGATGAACCCTTCCGCATGTCAGTGAAAGTGGGTGATCGGCGCGTCTTTCCCGGCTACTTCTGTCAGCGATTTAAAGTTTGTTCGTGGAGCCTGAACATGGACCATATCTAGTAACGCCTTGTTCAAAAGCCTCATACCGCAGTGGTGTTTTTCTGAATTGTCATTTCTTTTCTTTTGTTTCTTTTCTTCTTGTTTTTACCAATATTTCCTTCCAAGGAAAAGAGCCAAGGCACTAACTATTAGCCTAATTTCATGCTGTGCATGTGACTTGTGATTTTGCAGTTTTATATGAACTTTTTCCGCCTCTTTCGGCTCCCCGACGCCGGCTGAGGATGAAGCTGAGCCGGCAGTTCACAGTCTTCGGCAGTGCCATATTCTGCGTGGTGGTTTTCTCCTTGTATCTAATGCTGGATCATCTCCAATTAGACCACAGCAAAAACCCCAGCAACAACTTGGGCAAACTTCAAAACGTGAGTAACCGAATCAGCCATGAGCTTTCAAAACTTTGCGTCGTATTATGAAAGCGATCAACTTCCTAGTGTTACATATTAACTAACCCAAAGTACACGTGTGCCGACTCTATTGGCGATTGCGCTGTCATTTTAAACTAAACTACTTTTCTGATTGTTTTCTTGCGTACAACAAAGCGAAATGTTTAATATGATTATTGTTATAGTTTAGTGGGAGTAAGCAAGAATGCAGGACCTGTTTAAACAGTGATTCTGTCTACGGTCGATTTTTAATGTACATTGTGCGCTTCATTGAAATAAAGGAAAAGACTGATTACAGTCAGAGTAACAATATGGTATTAGGGTAGCATATTATACTGTACTTGTTAGTTGGATGTCAGTGAAGTAGTCACTCCTCAGTGTTACACCTCGCCAAACACAGCAACACAGCAAACACACACGGAATTTAAAGTCAGTGAGCTTCTATTAAGTATTGTAATGTAACAGCAATTTCCTTAAGGCTGCCACCACCTTTTTTTTTAACCGGTCCGGTCGTCGACCACAGATTCCCCGCAAAAACCCACACGCTGAATACAGTAACAAATACACTTTCCTTTATTCTTTACAAAAAAAGTTGTAATTCATACAAGATACCAGATTTAAGTGAATGCAGATAGAATTACAGTTACGCTGTATAACCTACGGAACACCAAGCCAGCAACTAGCGCCACCCACCATCACACAGTATTACACACCCCTAGGAGGTCTAAAGACCGGATAGGTTAGACTTTAATACACTTCATTATTATGCACAAATAATCACCCCCCCAATTCAATAACACCAAGCACAGCAAACGGTCACTCTAAGAGGAGCATCCAGTTACTAGGCTTAAATGCTAGAGAAAACATCCCCAATAAACCACCTACTCTCCACACCAAACCATGGTAAAAATTAAAAAAAAAACCCTCCCTAATTTCCCCACACAGTCACTCACTCTTTCTCCCACACACATACACACAGTTCATTTAACAAGATTTAAAACAGTTACAGAGCTTCCCTCTGTCCACCAGCCGCCAAGACCCTCCCGTGTGTCTGTAGATCAGTCTGGGGGCATCGGCGTCCCTAATGCCCACCAAACACACACAAAATAAACCAATGCGCTGCACACCACGTCTTCCCGTACGCCCCTCACCGGTCATCCATCCAAAAGCAAATTCAGCAAGCCAAACATCCTTTCGGCTGGCTTGAATGCCCCAACAGCATCTCTGCCCCTCGAACAAAACTTTTTCCACCCCCTAAACAAAGTCCTCTCCCCTTAAAACTTCCCCCAGGTGCCTGTCATCCAACCCAATCAAGCCCTGCTAATCCTCTCAACCGCAAAACACCCACCTGATGACATTTTCCCAATCACATGTCATCACAGTATACATGAATATCCTGCACACTGCATATACAGTATGGTCCCTTGCTGCACCTTCTAAGATGTCTTGTTTTTGTAAGATGTTTTTTTTTTTTTTTAACCCTGCTGCCAGCTCCTATGCAAAATGTGGTCAAATTCAGGTCTCCGTGGTGGTCACTGATGTGAACTTCTTCCCGCTGTCGTTCCAGTGGTGTGTTGGTGAATAAGTTTCTCCTTTGGAGATAATGTTGCGTATTTTTGATATGTTAAGTAAATGCATAAAAAAAGAAATTGCAGGCCTTCTAATGACAGTGTTACCATAGTTGATGTTCTAGTTGATTCTGTTAGTCTAAGCAATAACATAGCCAGCCTGAGGCTGACACTATTTGTAACAACAGTAGCCTACTGCAAAGAGAGGAACTTTTTTGTAGATCTGTTGATAACCATTTAACACACGTCCTTGGTCTGGTACGTTGTCTATACCTCTCAGAGAGTATGACCCGTTTAAACTAATTTAAACACTGTCAGTCACCTTCCCTTTCAAACCCTTTGATTTAGGCAAGGACCATCTGTTTATGTACAGCAGAAACTAGATCTGAGCGGCATGTAATTAATAAATGCATAGCATGAGTCATGAACTCTGTTTGGGCACATTCTCATGGATGTTTTGAGGTCTTAACACTGCCTATTTTTCTTTTTTGTGAAATCAAGTAGCTTTTACACAATGCATAAGCCAGTCATGAACAAGTACTTGATTGTTAGGTCATCATATAAACTGCTGTGAAGTATAAATTAAATTTGTGCATTATCTAAAATATTACACAAACATTAAAATTGGCCGGGGACTTCTGACCTTGCTGCTATTACTCTGCATGTTTTGCATGTTAAATCACTCATGCTCAAAATGGTTCCTTCATGTAACAAACATCTGTGAAATCTTTCGTATTTGAAGAGAAGACTTTTAAAACCTGTAGCTCTAGTTGTCTTAACTGGCATATTTTCTATGAGACATGTCCTTAGAGAGTGCCCTGAACCTTAGACAGCCTTGAAAGATTTTGTTTGCAACTACACTTAAAAAAAAGATTTTTAAATGGTCTCATGCTTCCTATCATTTCATTGTCTGTTTACTGTTTCCTCCCACAAGTAAAGACTCGCAGATAATTCCTGGTGGCATTTGCACCAGAGGGGCCTGAATGAATGTACTATCAAATATCACTATCAATTATATCAGTAATTGAGTAATCTACCAATTTTACGATTCGTCGAGTAGTCATTTATGACATACATTGCAGCTGGCATAAGGCAGGAACCAAGCAACCATTGCAGGGTCACACACATGGTCAATTTAAGGCATTTAACTTCCATGTTCTTGGTCAGTGGAAGGAAACCGGAGACTGCCAAAAAGCCATGCCCACACGAGGTAAAAATGCAAATTATATAAACAAAGCGGTGGTGTGCAGTGATAGTGCCACTCACTGCGACATAGTGCCACCCTGGCAGGCTTGTATGATGTGCAAGGTTAATACTGACATCACATTTCATGCACATGCGATTATCATATTGCAAGGACTGTGATAATTTGCTGGCTTCAACCCATCGATATGCTAAAACATCTTTGGTGAGCCAAAGAATGATTTCCAAGCTTGGCAATTCTGATGATTCCTTTTTAAAAGTATCTAGAGTATGTTTAAAAAAAATCAGGCCACAGTTTTCGCTTTTGCATGAGCTCTAAATTTTCTCTCTGAGACAATCATAATTATTTTCTTCTTTGCTGTTTGACTCGGACTGTGCGCCACGTTCGTGAGAAATTAAACAACTAAGGCTAATATCATCTCATTTGACAGACTTTTTTTGGTGGATAAGTTCTATTTGGCTATATACGGTGGTATCTCAGAACTCGAATGTAATCCGTTCAGAACTCCGGATCGAATCCTAAAAAGTTCGAGTTGTGATTGAATTTTCCCCATAAGAAATAATGGAAAACCAATTAATTGGTTCCCAGCCACAAAAAATTACACCTGTTTTTTAATTTTTTTTTTTATTTTAGCATTTAAACACAAAATTAGCCGGATAAAACAAGAAGAGCATATACTGTACTAAACACATCTAAGCACATTTATCAAAACAGTAATTTTTAGGGCAAGAAAGTAAATGTATCTAAACAATGCATAAAGTTAAAAAAAAAAAAAAACTGTGTCCTGCCCCGATCGTCCGCTCCTTCCGTGTGCCATGCCCCCTCGTTAACTCCGTGTGGAATCCATAGCCATCAGCTGTTTCTGGTTGCTGTCATTAGTCCTCTGTATTTAGTCTGCGTTTCAGTTTGTTTCCCCAGTCCGGTAATTGTATTGTCCGTCTGCGTTTTGCCTGCCTTACC
This sequence comes from Hyperopisus bebe, assembly GCA_026777045.1. Lineage (NCBI taxonomy): Eukaryota > Metazoa > Chordata > Actinopteri > Osteoglossiformes > Mormyridae > Hyperopisus > Hyperopisus bebe. The sequence goes on from JAODJW010000117.1 coordinate 2,655,498, forward strand.
TGTAATTAAACCCCGTATTCCCCGATACCCTGATGTCTGCGCCTTTGTCTCCATTCAGTGCCAGCTCTGCACGACAGTATGATAATTAAATGTATTAATTGTTTATTAATATTAAAATAATTCATAAATCTTTATCTTTAAATGTATTTTATTATATAATAATTACTGTTACTGTCTATCATTGTGTAATGTATCTTTTTACTGTCTAAATATATGTATATAGCTAATGTAAACATGCATGAAGCTGTCACAGCTAATGCCAGGCTGAGACTGAAGCATTACCCTTTGTTTCCACTGAGAGACGTGCTGCGTGACTCATTTCCCCGCGCGTACAAGTTCTTAGGCCGGCGTTCATGGTTTGACTTCTGAGATTCAGAATGAGTTCTAGGTCGAACTGGTTGGTTCGACTTTTAAGAAATTCAAGTTCTAATGAGTTCGAGAACTGAGGTACCACTGTAGTTCATTTTCAACCCTTAAATTTTGCAAAAACATCCAATATCATTCAACCACATGCCAAACACACAATATGTTTGCAAAAACTAATTATGGTTAATATGTACCATATTATGTAAGATGATGTGGTTAAATGACAGAGCTAACTTGTTTTAGCAGTGATTATTAATATTTTGACAGAGGAATCCAGTGGGAACCCCAGTGGAGACTCAAACCTAGGTCCTAGTTGTGTGAGATGACAGTGCTAGGCACTAAGAATTATAGAAAGTAAATTTAAGCAAACTGAATTAAAGTCAAAGTGTGAAAAAGACAGGCTATGCTATTCTGAGAGGCTAAATGGGACATATCTATAGCTAAGCTCACATTTTTAGGTCAGTCCATCAGACCCAGATTCAAGATATCTGTATTGGACTCATGCTGTGGTGATATTTTTCACCTTTGTAATACTAACAAACGACTGCATTTTCACTGTTTATTTTCATCCTCATCCACTATGCACCTTCTCCCTTATGCCAGATCGTCGAGTAATCAAGAAGGAAATTTTTCATTGATGCTTTTTGGTAATCAAGTTTTATCAAGTAATCATGACAGTTCTAAATGGATGCAAAGTTGGTTTTGTATTTCAATAATGGGGTATGTTTCCATGTTCCTCACTGAGAGTGTGAGTATTTGGAGCAGTGTAATGACCGTAAACAATGTAATAAAGGAGCCTGTATAGTACTATACTTACTTCAGGTGTTGTGAAGGGTTAGAATTTGCAGATGCCAGGTATGGTATGGGCACTATAGGTAATGATGGGAAAACAATGCTCATTTTTGGGTTTCCTCTCATTTAACACACCTGATTAAACTTCTTGCTACTCCTTGTGCTAATTACCACACAGTTCTTGAGCTGACTCATTTGGAGTGGAACAGGGAAAGAACTAAGCTGCACAGGGCTCCGGCCCTCGAGGACTGCAGTTTGAGACCCCTGATTTAGGAGGTATGAGGACAAATGTGTAATGGGGGCTTACAGATCAATACTCGGCTCTAATAACGTGTTTTTAAATAGAAATTCTGCTTGCTTTATAAGTTTTATACCTACTTCTGTTGCATCTTGTATTTGAATAATGGTGTGCTGACCCTGATCTGTTTTTAGAACCACTCTCTGGCCAGTGTTACGTAACAGTTATCTACCAGCCCTCCTCTAAGGGTGACCTAGTCTCACTTCATTCAATGTTACGATATTACGTGTCTCTTTACCTGTGTGTTGTTCTTGACCATTGAACCTTAGACCTCTCACAGTTTGGAAACTGCAATTCTGCTGAGAGAGAGAGAGAATCCAAACTGAACCTCCTCTTGAAGACTCAAACACCCAAAACACTCTCCCAAATGTTAATACTTTCCTTGACAATGCAATAGTTGCACTTAAGATGTTTGTTTTGGTTTAATGCAATGTTTCTCAACCCAGTCCTCTGGGAGCGTCAGAAAATCCCCAACACACCTGTACCAAACAATCAGTCATGGACTTGGTGCAGGTGTGTTGGGAGCTGGGAGGGAGCGAAAATGTGAACTATGTGGGGGTCCCTGAGGACTGAGTGGGGGAACACTGCTTGAATACATTTTGACAGGCAGGTCTTTTGTCCTAATCCTGAATTACCAGGCTTGTGACAAGGAACAAAGTGAAGAGAGAATTTGGTTTCCACATTGTTCTCGGGATAATGCGCTTCATGTTTAAAACTCAAATGTCGCCCACAAGTCTGTTTTCTGTGTGTGTGTCTGTGTGTGTGTCTGTGTTCACACTCAAGCTCCAGCAGTTTCAATTGTATTTCCATTATAGGCCAGTTACAAACCAGCTCAGTGAGTTGGGCGTAGAGGCGATGTTCCCTGGCATAGGTGTAAATTAGAGGGGGGTTGTAACCCCCCCCAAAACCGGCAAATACAGCCAATATACCCGCCCCCAATAATCACAAAATCAGTAGAGACTGCAGCCCCTCAGTGTTGAATCCAAAATTACGCCCTTCTGGTTTTCAGAGAGTTACTCACCTATTTTGGTTCTTTGAACAAGACGGTCGTATAAGCAGAAGCTGCGATAGCGTGTCATTAGCAGTGCAGAAATTGGCGTGCTGTGGTCTAACTACGTGCCCTTTTTAATCCGACCTTGGTGCCTCCACCATTTGGCTATGATTCCAGCTGCTTTATCATTTAAGCAAACATGCTCTTGTTCGCCGTAGATGCTGTGAGTTTATGTTAGGATTAGTTCTGTGTGCTGACATTATCAAATTATGCTATGGGGGTGCAGTCCCATGATAAAACACCGTGTGTAACATTGTGACTGAGTGACCTAGTGACGGAGAACTGCAAATAAAGTCAAGAAAGCTCACTGGAATTCGTGTTTTTTTTTTTTTTTTTTTTAATTTATTTTATTTTTGACATGTTTAATTTTCCAGTGTATCAGTTCTTGGAAGCTTTTCTCTGTCAGAAAAGCGCTTTGGGAAGGGTTAGATGTCATTAAGTGAATATTGTGAAATTTATCTCTGTGTTCTTTGCTAAAATGCACTGGATACAGAGCTGTTGGCTTCTTTGTATGGCTTAAGTGGTATCAAAACAGCAGATGTATCCTGTTTGGCAGTAACGCTTGTGTCTATTTGCCCCTTTCTGTCATTTCACTGCCACAATAGAATGAACCGTGGTCAGGTTTTGCAAAGCCACTTTTGAGTGCATTTAAGCATCATTTTCTCCTAATCCTTTCTCTTTATCACTTTCTATTGCTGGGGTAGTGGTCTTAATTTGTCATTTTAAACCTTTTTCATATGTATATAATGGATTATTTTGTGAATGTAAGCATAACTTATTTTGTATAAGGATGTAGCATTAGCATTATGGTGGCTGACACAAGTGTGGTCAAATGCTCACATTTCCTTAATTAAAAAAAAAAAAATACTTTTTTAAAACATAAAAAAAAAACCTTGACTAAAGCTTTGCACACAAAAGGTGACAGTGCAGTTATGAACATGCAGTCACTTTCATTATATATCTGCCCTTTTGGGGCAGACAGAGATTAGACGCATAGAGCCCCGCTAAACAGCAGGGACCCAGCTGTGACATCACTCTGCTGACCATGGGATTTGAACTAGCGACCTTCCATTTACAGCCAGAGAGTCCCAACCTTTTGAGTCGCACACAACCTCAAAAATGGAAGAGAGGATAAACTGCAACTTTTTAGCAGCGGATGATGTCTGAAGGCTAAATACGGCGGTCCTTCTGTATGATGAACCTTCTCAAGTAGCTGAGAAGCAAAGCTGTTGCATGGGCGATATCCCTGAGTGAACAGAGGCATTAAAGCAAGAGCTGAATGAAGCTCCATCAAGTATTCCCTGGATTGCACTGTTTAGCGGCAGGAAAATGAGTCAGCTGCTGCTGAAGTGGTTGCAAATATTCAAAGTACAGTAAAGCATCTGTTGTCAATGTTGGTAGTAATGAAGCCATTACTAAAGGAATAGTATCCACCCAGTGCTAGCTTGGAGTTTTGGTGAAGCTTTAAATAATCCTTCAGTAACAGCTAAGAGCTGTTTTGTGTAAATGCTAAGCGATCGGCATGGATGTAGGGACAAGCCTCTGTAAAGTATGTCGGGGGGGGGGGGGGAGTTCTTTTCAGCAGAGTCTCTGCGGGGGGATCAAAGGAAGTTGAAGTGAAGTACAGTCAGAGGAGGTGAGGCTTACTCTCCCCTGCCTGATCATGAAGTAAATCTGGGGCATTGATTCACCTTCACAGCAGGAGACTCACCCAAAGGCATCATATAGAATCTTTAGGAAGCAAAAATGAATGTTTGAGGTGTCCAGGCGAAGTCCTGAGGCATTCGCTGTGCTGTGTTCACAGCATTGAGTTTAGTTCTAGAGAAACTTTGTCCCACACGAATCATGAGAAAATGGAAAGTCAAGTTATTACTTGTGATGATTATCATATGTATCATTAGCACCCTATTTGTGGCTGGAAACGTGTGCTTTGAGTGGCGGTATAAGTTGCTGTAAGATGCCACTGTCTGTCACCGCTCTTTGTGGCTTCCTTATCGTGTGTAATTTCCAGTAATGCTTGTCCTTTCCACCTTCCATCACTCAGGGCCAGCTCTCCATCCTGCAGGAGAAGATCGATCATCTGGAGAGGCTGCTGGCAGAGAACAATGAGATCATCTCCAACATAAGGGACTCCATCATCAACCTTAGCGAGTCAGTGAAGGATGGCAGGGGGGGACTGGAAGCAGGCAACCAGAGCAGGGCCACCAGGCCGGGTGCAGTACTGACACCCCCGTTGGTACTCCCTGTCCTGCTGGAGGACTGCCAGTTTGCAGCTAGGTCCTACTCCAGGTCTGCTGAGGGGGTGCAGGTGAGATCTTCTTGCAGAAGATGCAAGAATACATTGGCCATACATATATATATTGGCCATCTATATATTGGCCAGTATATCGTTATCGTCCAGTATTTGTTATAAATCGAGACATGGGCATCAGTTCGATGTGTCAGTCTGGGTCAATTATTTCCAGCCAATATTTAGATTTTAGTTCGCAGCACCAGATCTAAGGATGCTATTACTAAAATAATGAAGATGAATTTCCCCTTGGGATCAATAGAGTTAATTTTAATATTAATGCTCGCATTGGTCAACCATTTCCCTTAGTGATGGACGAGGGATTTCGTTGGCTCATTCAGCGCTTAGAACCTTAAAGTCTGTGCTGCTTCACTGACATTTCACTGACTGCATTATGTCATGCGGCTGCTACCTGCATTCATGGGTTCTTAAGAGGTAACGTCACCGGTATCAGTTTTGCTACAAATACGTGGCACTCAGAGGTTGGCCTATTATTGCATTGGTTATTGGCAATATCAGACATCTGATATTATTATCAATTATCTGTTATCAGTGTTGGCTAAAATTTCCACATTGGTGCATCAATAGTATTAATTGTGGATAAAGGGCTTTCAGTTGGAATGAAATACTCTGCTAAATCGTGCTGACGAAAATGTTCCGAAATACGACGTGTGATGTTTTCTTATAGCTGCAGGCGGAGGGATGATGGAAATGTCACGCAAAGTAATGGGGGATTTCCGGAACCTCCCGCTGCTGAGAAATCCTGCATTTGCTTCATGTCTGCCTGGATGTGGGATCTCTGATTTATTCCTGTCTCATCAATATTTAATCATGGACACTGGATCTCCTTTTGTTACAAATTATTTATCGCTTTTAAAAGTAAATTAGTTTTTGATGCGTGGTTATAATGTCTGTATGTGTTATGTTAATTTATAAGGGTTACAGGTGATATACTGGCAGTATAGCTGATATTTAGGTGTTGATTAGAAGGGTTTTATATGTTTTTTTTTGTTTTTGGAGATTTCGTGGATGGTGAGTTTCAGGATCTTTAGTTAGGTGCTTGCTTTTTTAGCTATTTTGATTTAATTTTTCTTTTTTATTTTTTTTAATGAAGTTTTGGTGCAGTGGTGCGATGTTTATTCATATGAATAATTTGATCCACCCCCCCACAGTGAATGTATTTAGTAAAATTGATCGTTTTTAATATCATGGCTGGTTCTCCTATATCTCAATCAATTGAAGTCCATTTTCCTCAGATAAGCGTGGTAACTGTTTTAATTATCCTGAAATTAATTAACCTTGTATTACAGATACTGTCTTTCAGAATTAATGCCGCGCCGAGAGTAGAGTTTGTCTGTGGAGTTAGAGACCCACGAGAGTCTGACAATGGGGTCTTGAATGGGGTTCAATCAGCAGTGTTGGGTCCAGGCTGCAGCTTGGGGTATGTGAGGTCAACGAAGTTCACAGAAGCCACAGCTTCCAAGCTTGAAGTTCTTCTGTGCGTGGTCTGCATGATGTGTCCAAAAGCACAGATGGTGGCAGCTTTCATGAAGCACTGGCCAGTCGAGCATCTTTTACCAGGTGTTTTGCTGCTTTTTACCCTTTTCCCTCAGATGCTGGAGGTGTATGACCTGCTGGCGTTTGACAACCCTGACGGCGGCGTGTGGAAGCAGGGCTTTGATATCACTTACGAGGGCCATGAGTGGGACCAGGAGCCCCTACAGGTGTTTGTCGTGCCGCATTCCCACAATGACCCCGGTGAGTCAAGGCCATCGGTGCCAGTCTTTGTCCTTGTGTTCTTGCAAGCAATGAGTAAGGGAATGAATACAGTCATTCTGCTTTTTGTGGGCCTGACAAGGAGATGGTCACCTGCCTCAAAGTACTGTTTGAAAACACTTAAACACTGGGTATTAGTCACAGCCTGTGTCCTGTTCATAATGACCAGTAAATATGGCTGTTTACTGGAGCCTACTGAATGGGGCGAGTGTGTAACACATACTGGCTTTGCTGATGAGCATGGTGCAGTTTCAGGTGACAAAGTGGGAATCTGACTCCTTAAATGACATGATGCTTTCCCATTTCCCATCTTGTTCTACACGTATGCAGGTGAGAGTGAAGCTTGGGGTCTGAGCACAGGGTCAGCCATTAATGTGGCATCCCTGCAGCATTTTTCAGGTGATTTAAGGGCCTTTCTCAAAGGCCCAATGGAGATATCACTACTGTACTGAGCATGGGATTCAAACCAACAACCTTTCGGTTGCGGGTATGGAGGGTATGTGTAAGAATTAATGAGGGGGGAGGATAGGACGGTGTATACTGTCCAAATCACTGTTAACTCATACAGACAGTGGGAGTGTCTCCACCCCCACCTTCCCCAAAATGGGTCCCTCCTTGTTCCTGCAAACAGCTGTAGGACTCTGAGGCCACATAGCATTCCTGGCATGATGGGAGGGTGGGGCCTCTTGTTTTTAAAAGCACTGTCTGTTTTTGCGGAGTCATCTTCCAGTTGTCCTGTTGCAGCTCTGAAAATAAAGAGCCGTGAACTTCTTACCATGTGATTGCGAGGCTGTTGGGCCCTTTTGGGTGAGGAACAGGGTAAATCGCCTCCAGGCACTCGTCCAATGCCCTTCTCATTCCATTTCATAAGCATATATATTTCTCTATAGAGAATGTTCCAGGTACACTATGTCAAACGGCGCATGAGAATTTGCTGTGTGACTCTCTTTGAAATCCAAACCGCCTGGTATTTATCCCTAATCACTAATTCCTAATCCTCCAAAGAAACTCGGCGGCAAGGTGGAATACTTGCCGCTCCAGCCATGGTTTTCAGCAGCATTTCAGCGTTTACTTAAAGCAATTCACATCTGTTCCCTTTCACATCATGCGTTCTGCAGACAATCGCTCTGTGGCAGCATATCAGCAGAAATGTGCGTGAATACTGCAGTTTAACTGTCTAAAACCCATTTAAAACCAGTTTAAACCTGTCACTTGTCTGTCCACCTCAGATGGGGCATACAAAACAATTATATTCAGACTCTTGTTTTGTTTCGCAGAATAATTTCTTACAATGTTTTTGTTTGTTTTTTTTGTTTTTTTCCTTTTTTCCCAGAATGTGAGTCTTGGTACATTTTTCTCAAAAGCTCGAAGCTACAGATCACCTTACTGACTACCAAAGAACTGTTTAATGTTTAATACTCCCATTTAATACATTACATTTATTGTGTAGTTTGTTAGGCATGAAACTTTTTTTTTTATTTTTTTATAAAACTTGTTGAACATATGAGACAAAAATCTGTGGGTGGGAAAAGTATGAAACTCATATTTTGCGAATTTTAAATTGGAGTTCTGTTTCTAGAATTCAAACCAAAGCTAAAAACTGTAAGGTAAGGGAAACCCGCCCC
>JAODJW010000117.1:2709858-2724098 GCA_026777045.1 Hyperopisus bebe
TTAAGGCAGTTCTGAAGGCGAAAGGGGGTCAAACACCGTATTAGTATGGTGTTCCTAATAATCCTTTAGATGAGTGTATAACCATGTAGCCGAGGTGCATGTATGTTTTTACCATGGACAGGCTAACTTAGGTAAAGCTACATAAATGCAAAGTAATATTCAAGTACAAATTAGCATGTTGGGGAGCGTTTGTTATTGGGGGGGGACTCAATTAAATAATTTAAATGCAAAGGGGTGCGATGATCGAAGCTAAATTAGGTATGGGGGGGTATTTGCTCCCCTCTCCCTGGTTCCTGTGCCCCTGAATATGAATGCAAACAAAACGTTAAGGAAGCTGAAGCAGGAGACTGTTGGTGTGCATGCCGATGCAGCGTAGGTGTATCTAAGCGGCGCATCTCTGTGAATGAGTGCCGGCTGAACGGCAGTAACCTCTCACTGCCGCCGCCGCAGCCGACGCTCTTGGCCGACTCTAAGTCAACAGCTGAGCCCTGAAAGAGTGGTGCTCACAGGCAGCCCAGTGTTCAGGGCTGTGTTGGCACAGAGCTGCATCTGTCCGCTCGCCCGCTCGAAGCATGATCTCTTCCTGTTGCTCTCTTCCTCCCCTCCCCCCTTCCTGCTAGGAGGGACATGGCCCGTCAGACGAGGCGGCTTTGATTCTGCACAGAAGAGGGTTTGACTGCGCGTTCGCCAGCAGGAACACGGGGCTGCTGTGTGCGACCACGTGGGGAAAGGTGAGGCAGGCCTTTCTGCCGCAGATAATATGGGAGAAGATCAACGTCATTGATCCCAGAGGGAAAGTCCCACACATACAGGAGCACACATGGGTGTAAGATGTGAAGTAAACAAATTCAAAACTACACAGTACACTAATAGAATATCCTGAAAAAATATCACGAAGAGAAATTAATCAGTTGATCAATTGATTGAAATAACAATATAATTATTAAATGGATAGCACCGGACTTAGTATTATATGAATTGATGAACTGCCTCTCATGACCAATGACATACCGCATTATGTGGTATAGAAAGTGTATGATTTTATTATGTCGACTCCTTGCCTGATAATCGCCGAGGTGCCATCTCTCACAATGCACTTTAGTCAAAATAAGCATATAGTTGTATGCTTTTCTGACTTAAGTGTTTTCACCCATCAACATAAGTGTGACATTTAAGTGCACTAGGCTAGATACGCACTTTGGGTGGAGAAACAGCAAAATGTAGGCTAGTTGCATGTAATTGACCCTTAAGCACATTGTGCCACTGACTTAAGTGCATTTTTTTACTATGTGCTCTAGAGGGCTGTATTAAGTCACGTGCCTCTACATGGCCAAATGCAAAATTGCAGTTTTCAGGAAGCCGAACATATAACCAAACATTTTAACACATATAGTACAATACCGCTCAGTTTTGAATTCTGATTCAACACTTATTTTCATTCATATGCATACACTTCATACATACACCATGTATGCTAGGTCATAGGTCTCCAATGGAACTACCTGACCAAGACACTCACCTAACTGGTAACCATTCTATGCTTAATGGGGTACATGTGTGTGTTTTTAGTGGCAGTGACTAGCAGCTGGTTTGGAATAATGCATCATAGTTTACGTTGTGGCATATAAGCTTGGTTGGACTATGCAGTTCATTGCATTATTACTTTGTCTGCAATGCATCCTGACTATACGGTCAATGCTACTAATAATGCTAACATTTACATGCATCATATCATGTATTAACCACAAAAATAGTCATAAAACCTGGAAAGTGTATCATTAATCAGTAATTCTTCCTCCTGGCTTTGTCAATTTTTTGATAATGGTGTTAAAGTAAGGGTTAATTAAAAACACAGTATCACTCCCAGTGTATGTGTGCAAAATCCTGAAGCAGTGCAGCTTAGTGAGCTGTGGAACACAAAATGTCTGCCAATTCTGTGCTTCCCTTAACTGGAGTCATTTAGCAGTCTCCACGCCAGTATTTGGTATCTTTTTGGGTACTTTAATATTGGTATAATTAAAATGAATTAGTTAATGAAGCATAATGAAACAAAACTGGTAGACCGATGAGCACAAAATTAGTTTTGTGGCAGTGTGCTGGTTTTCACGTGTTGCTAGCCAGGGCAGAAGTGAATAAACAAAGGTTCAAAGGCCTTTATTTACAGATTAGTCATGGAAGGTTATATACACTGCGTAATTAGGAATCATGCCTGCTATATAGAGCTTATATTTTTAAAACCTATGCTTTTTAAGTGGGCTAAATAGGAGGCGAGTGGCTCAGCAGGCTAAGCCAGTCCCAGTGATCAGAAGGTAGCTAGTAGCTAGGTTGCTAGTTTGAGCCCCAGCCTTTCCAGAACAGTCACATGTCAGTGGGCCCTTGAGCGAGGTCCTTATCCCCCAGCTCCAGGGGTGCCACACGTTGGCTGGCCCTGTGCTATGACCCCCCCCAAGCTATGAAGAGCAAGATGGGGTAGGTGAGGAGAAGCATTCAAATGTAATATTGCCAATAGCAAATAAGACATACATATGGCTTTAGATAAATGCATCTTCCCATGACCTACATTGCTGTACGATCGTGTCTCTTCCTCAAAACTGCATTTAGCATCTTCTCATAAGATTCTCCGATGTGACTGTGGGATGGATTAAAACGGGAAATGACGACCGGCAGCAGAAGGCCCTGACACATTAGCAGTGTGTCTCAGAGCGATCCATATTCAGTGCTGACGTGAAGCATTATAGTGTTCATTATGATACGTGGCTTCAGTGATGGCTTCACACCCATCGTTAGGCTATGCAGCTTCAATGTGCTTAGATGTACGGCTGCACCATTAGGGCAAAAAACACAATTGCGAATATTTCGGTTGATACCGAGATCATGATTATTTAACATAATTACTCATTGACTTTGGATATATCATGTACTTATTGATCTTTTTTTTTGAAAAACTAACAGTGGATTTCAAGTGAGAAACACAGGACTAGAAAGGTGTTCTCTGGATTTAAAACAAGACAAATGGGAGCATCATTGTCAAACGAAATGTAGCATAATACATTTTATCTTGATGTATTTTGTTTTGTTTTCGAAGCCAACATTGTACTTGCAATTAAAATTCGATAAACATCAAAAGGCTGATTGTTGTTGGCTAAAAGGGTGTAAAAGTGTAAACTGCATAAAGAACTTTTCTAACATGAAATGTTAATATTGATGTTCTTGGGTTTTAGCTTTTCATTGAAAACATGCAGCATTTCCCTCCTCAATATTGTCGAATTGTTTTTTACATATTTATAAAACAAGTTTATTTGCCTGGGATTTTAGATTGTCATCTAATTTATTTCATTATTTCAGACACACATTGGGCTCTTTTAATGTAACATTCTAATTGTGGTGTTTTTGTTGGAAAATAAACCGGAAATGCACCTCCTTCCTGTTTTGAAAGGTTGACACGGAGAAGCTGTTCAATGAAATGACAGTGGCAAGCATCACACCGGTGTCACTGACACTGATGCATGAGTCGTCTGGTGAGGAGGCCGGGAGGGAGGTCCAGCTTAAACCCATGGAAATCAGCACGTATCGGGTGCGCCTGAGCTGAGCCCACATGTTGTCACGTACTGGAATCCCCGAGGACCCCCCTTCATCCTCTGCTCCCTGGCATTGTGAGCAGTGCTGTAGCCAGGAAGCTGCACCTATCAAAATATTGAGGATCATAGTTTTACTGTCAAGTGCAATACAAATGTATTAACAGCCCCTCCAGGCACTCAGGTCAATTCAGGTCATAGTTAAACCTCACTTTATTGGGACACAGATGGAAATACTTGTTTTCCTAAATCGTAAAACAAAAACATTAGAATTAATGCTTGAAAAGATGGGCCTCTAATCCACATAAGGACAGGGACATTAGTGTTCAGTAATACCCCAAATTTAAGAACATTTGCTTCAAGATTCTCTTTTAATTCCAAAGTTAATGTGAAAAGTTCTAATGTGCCTTATTTTTTCGATTTCTAATGAATGTTTTATTCTTTTCTGTACTGGACTTTGTATTTGTTTTTTTGTTTGTTTGTTTAATGTCCCAAGTTTATAATCAATACAACTAAATGCAGCTTTTAATGTGTGATCACATGAACAGTTATGGGTCTGTTTTCTGACCTTAAAATGTCCTGTTGTCAATTTTGTGAAATCAGGTGTTCATCCTCGTTTATCAACCATTTTAATATGTAACAATGGATAAAAAGGTCTGCGTCAAACTCACAAATGGAAAAGTTTGTGGGCGTGTTTTAGGGACACCATCGAAAAAAGTTCCATTTGTACACATTCTGATTAAATTGAATTCTATTTTTTTAATCTAAAAGTGAGCTTTTGCCTGCGAGAGCCATGCTTTGTTTATGGCCGCCAGATTGAGCAATGAGTGAAAATTGAGATGAGTGCTTTCCGTACCATTTCCTTCGCCAGCATGTCCCAGACATTCTCTATGCAAGGCATTTCTGACAGAACTCGTGCCTGTATTGTCCTCATTTAAGGTGAAACATCACTGCTGCGTCCGGTAGCATGGGGTTCTGGATTTTGAACAGAATCTGCTGCTAACTTAGAGGCTGACCTGAGTCGAATCCAAAACTTATGAGATTAGTCTTAACTTATAATACTGGTAGTATTCTGCATGGCTGAGCTTGAGTTTCAGGAGAAGGGTGGAACTCAAGAACATTTTAAAAGGTGCTCCGACTGTTAATTTTGTGCCATCAAGTACCTTCTGGAAAGATACATATTTGAGAATTCCAAACATACAGTACAAGTTGAAGTAAGGAGTTTGTCTAAGGACCAATAACAACCACAGAGCTGCTGAATCCTTGTCATTATGTTATGCCTTTCACGTAACAGAGATCAAGGGTATTACCATCTTTGTCATACTGTTGCCATTCCAGGAACCCGACACGTTTCCATTTCCACTTATGGATTATTACTTAACGAGAGGGAAAAATTAGGAAAAAATAACGGGAAGCCAGTTTTGACTATATTGACCATTTAGTTATTTTTTTGCTTCTGATAAGAATCCTAAAGTTCTGTGTGTAAATTTGAAACATTTGTGTAATAATATTCTCTTAGGTGGCTGACAAATGCCTTAAAACATAACCTGTGATCCATTCTCCGGTAATCTTTTCTAAGAATTTTCAGTATGCATTTAGATATGCTTAAGGCACATTTGCAAAGGATAACCTGAATTCAAGATTTGCATTGTCATAAATTGTCATAAGATTATTTCAAAAGTCTGTCTTCTCTGTGGTAATTGAAAATTGAGCTGTTTTTTTCAGACTGGCAAAGTATGTCCAGCATATTGCTACATGGGTTCACAAATGGGTGCATTTTCAAATCAAAATTATTCTTTAAAGTAGTTTTGTCTTTCGTTGTGCAGAATCAGCATTCTCTGGATGTTTGGGCAAAGGGTCATAAGGTGAAAATATTTGTTTCAAGCAGTAAAATGTTTGGCAATTTTTTTTTTTAATGAAGTCTATGGCCAGTTTATGCTGAACAAACTAGTTTTGGTAATCATGTTTTGTACAAAAGGTGTCAAACTCCAGTCACTTTAGGTTTTATCCTGTCAATGTCTATCATTCATTTTGTTTCCCATCGTCATGTTTATAAAAACCTTGGTTAGACATTGAGCTGGCTAGCAGACCACAGACAGACAATGTATAACCAGGCTCTCCCTGCCAAATTAAAAAATTAATTGTGAAGAATTCTGTTCTGTTGCCTTTGAGAAGCTGCCAGTTGGGCGAGTGTGATTGTGTGTGATGTGCACATCTCTTTATACAGATTGTGGCTGAATTAAGAGTTTAATTTTTTTCTAGAGTTTCCTATCTTTGTTTAAATGTAATTGAAAAAAAATAAACTGCATATACAGGTTTCTCTGTTTATTCTAATGATTGATGGTGAAACATACTGTCTTTGCCAACTTTCCAGCAACGCCACACAGAAGAGTGAGCTGCCTCAAATGACCACAGTAATAGTGTAATTAAAGCATACCCTCCCACAGGGCCTGAGCTAATGAAAAGCTTTAAAATTAACTGATTTTAAAATGTGATCCTTGCTGTGCTATTTTTGCTATGGGGTTCTACAGTAGCGTGTGTTTAAATGTAATGCCTGTAAGTTTGTGTAACAGAAATACTGGTGGATTTGAAAGCATGGATCTGTAGAAAGAAACCCCACAGGAATGGAGTTTATTCTGGGATAAGCAGGGCAAGATGGGGCTTTGGGTGCCATGGATATACATTTTATCTATTTAGCAGACTTCTCTCCAAAGCCACATTCATTTTTGGAGAAAGCAGGGTCAGCCAGCCCCTGGAGCAGGTGATGGGTAAAGGCCTCGCTTAGGCCCCTCCGCTAAGTCCTTCTGACCTTTGGATTTAAACCGCTGATCTTCTGATCTCAGGCACAGCAGTCTAACCCAAAAAATTATCTGCTGAACCCCAGGCTTGACCCCAAGCCCTTCAACATCACAATGCATGCACCCACTAACTGAGCCATCCATCATTTTGGGAGATTTGTGAGGGATTTGTGATTGGCTAGGTCATGCCAATCAATAGGGTCAGATTGTGGAAGTCATCACCCAGGCTGCCTATTATTCAGGAATAGAAAGTACCAATGGGTCACTCAGTTTGTTCCTCCCTGTTTACACAGGACCAGGGTTTAAGGCCCCTGTTTTTTAGTGACTATGGACTCTGGCCTTGCACAGGGAGTTTGCAGTTCCTGTTTTTTTTGTGGGAGGGGTCTGGCTGTGTCCCTGTGGCATCACATCACACAACGTGTGCCTAAACCTTGGAGCTGAAGATGGAAGAAAAGTTCTTTCAGCTACTGGGAAATGAAAGCCTGTCCAATAAGAGTTTAGGTAAGGAGCATTCCTATTGGACAATCAAGATTTCAAGCTCGGTGTTTTAGTTCAGACTGAGCAAGACAGCAGTGTGGTGGGTAGCACCGCAGGCTCTTTGTGTGCTTTGATTTCTTCTAGATACTCCAGTTTCCGTAGGAGACTGCTTGCATGCCTAAGTAAGCAGCAAGCCAACTTGCGTAGGTTCATTTATAGCAGCAAACTCAATTTATGGGCCATGAATCTTTTGCTTGTTTATTGCATGACATCACAATTAGTTCGCTGGATTAAAACATCAGTGTTTCAAGTGCATTGATTACCACTCAGCTGGTGGTCTCACAGAAGCAGAGATGGTGATACTTCTTAAATTATCTCTCCACCTCTTGGTACCTCAGTAGCTGTTGGAGGAATAGCTCTGTAAATCTTGCCCTATATTCCTTCCTGAGAACCCAAGCGCGAAAAAGGATCATTTTCCTTTTTGTTCACGGAGCGCCTGATTATGACTGCTTCAATGCAACAAATCTTGGAACTTGGGACCATGAAATTTCCATCTCTAAAAAAAGTATTCTGTAAAAAGTCCAATTTGGCGAGAATACATTGACATATATTTCCATATTGGTTGCTAAGTAATACATTAAATGACAAAGTGGAAAGAGTATATCCTTTCTGCTTAACAGTGGGAATTGCTGACCGCCTTCAAATAAGCTTGCAGTACTGTGAACGGTATAATAACATTATGAATTTGATGAAGTTTTTACTGGTGCCTTTGGAGGAAAATGCCTTGAATGTGGTTTTGAATAGCAGTTTTTTTATGCTCTGTAAAGTTGCTTAAGGGAAGGACTGTACTAAATGTTCAGACTCTTAGCAAGTTGGCCACGACACAAACCCAGCTTGGCATGCACACAAAAGGGATTTGCACCTGTTTTAATTATCATGTTTCACTCTATCTCACTGTAAATATAAAGCATTCATAAATAGTTCACGATCAGATCGTTGTTCTCTGCCTTATACCCATAGCCTCTGGGATAGGCTCCGGACCCCCCCCCCCCCCCCCGCAACCCTGAATAAGACAAGTAGTCTCAGAAAATGGAAGGATGGATGGATGAGATCATAATACTAAGGGAAACAAAATGATAT
Source organism: Hyperopisus bebe (assembly GCA_026777045.1). Classification (NCBI taxonomy): domain Eukaryota; kingdom Metazoa; phylum Chordata; class Actinopteri; order Osteoglossiformes; family Mormyridae; genus Hyperopisus; species Hyperopisus bebe. Next base: position 2,717,849 of record JAODJW010000117.1, read on the forward strand.
GTAAATTTTGGGGGCAGTGTGTTTATCTGCAGGTCTGATGCTGTGCCTGTGATCGGGAGGTCACTGGTTCAAATCCCATGGTCAGCAGAGTGTCACCATTGTACCCTTGAGCAAGACCCTTAAGCCCCAATTGTTGCAGGGACTAACCCTGCTTTCTCGATTGTACATGACTTTGGATAAAAGCGTCTGCTATATAAATAAAACATGAAATAACAAAAAAATCATCATTGTATTAACCTGATTTTAAAGTTTTCTTAATGCAAAATGGTTAAGTGAGATTAGTATACAATGTGTGCAGATTTCCCCTCTAAAACCAGCCATCACGGAGAGAGTCTCATTGGTCTCCCACCTGTTTTTAATGTGATCTGTCAGCAAACCAAAAAACAATTAAACCACCCCTTAATGCTGAATTTAGGAGGTCATTTACTAGTCTCAAGCATTTCATTCCACTGTGCCATCTTCAATCTGCTTGTATGACATTTCATGACGATGCACGCATAGCCTCTCATTTTCTGGTGGCACACTTACGAGCACGCTGACATTTAGATCCGGTGCTGTGCTATGAATTAGAATATGCTGCTATAAATGGCCCGGGTCCACTGTTTAATGGGGAAAAAGTGCCGCAGCTTCCCCATAAGAAGAGACACAGTGTTTGAGTGACAAATGACGGGACTCGGGTTATAGCAAAGGCCTTATTACGCGTCACTTTTTATCTGAAGCTATGTGATGCTCAAAAATTGGGTGCATGTCATCTGCAAAATGAGTGTGGCTTTATTCATGCTGGTGTGTCGTTATTCATCACTAGTGTGTCTGAACTTTTGTTGGTGTGTCTGTACTACATGCTGGTGTGGCTGTAGTCCTGCCTGTGATGTTTACTTATGTGTGACAGTGGGAAAATGAACCTACACTTAACTTGTGCTACTTGATTAAGTATAGGTGTATGATCAATGAAACTACTTTTAAGGGCACAAAGTGCTCTGGGGCATCTTTCATTAGTTCTAGGGTGGGGAGGTTAATGCAGATTACAGTTGGCTTACTGATGGCCTTATAGGTTCAGTCTTCAGGATTTCTCTACACAGTTTCCCTTATTCCCTTATTCGGTTGCAGGCTTGCCTTGTGCTATAGTTAACTCAGCTACCTGTACCTCACAGTCTAACAAAGAATCTTTCCTCGTATTCGGTATGTATTTTTCTGCATGCCATGTATCATTTCTTTTGGTTCTTTCCTATACTTGCATGTATATTCGTCTTTCAGCTGCATACTCCAGAGTTCAGTTGAGTACTCCAGATCTCAGCTGTATACTCCAGATTAATGCTGAATACAGTTGACCCTTCCACATTGCCGGGTTTGGGCCGCAGGCCTCCTGTGATGTGGCAAAACCACATAGAACTTTTTGGTGCCCTTGGTGAGTGACACAAGTGTGGCGAAAAGAAATGAAAAGATATGTGAGATATAAAGATCATGTTGAGAGACTGCCATAAATACACTTGGAATCCTCCCAACTAGCACTATGCATTTTATGTTTTTATGCTCTTTTATGCATTTATGAAATACAAAACTTTTTATGTGTCAGCTGCTGGCATTCGCGTGTCGCCTGCAACTTTTGCAAAACTCCAAAAAAAATCCCATTTCATTTCTTATGCTGACTGTCACGCCCACGGGGACGGGACCCGACAGGTGCAGCTCATCGATGGACGATTGACATCCGAGCTGTCACGGAACTGCTTCACGAAGTATTGAGCCAATGTATAGAGGCCTTAATGAGCGTTTTTCTTTCTCTAGTTCAGCCCGCTTATCCCAGCCTTGCCTGTCCTCCTTTCATTCGATCCTTACCTGCTTACCATCCCTCCATAGACCCACTCCCATCCGTACCCTACCCGTCCTGCTGAGCCCGGTGTCTCCTGTTTCCCCCTCCTTGTGTGCCCCGGTCTCGTGTCTACTCGTCGGACGGATTCCTCTGGTAAAGACCCCTGCCCCCGAACCCGGACTACGACTTCTGCGCGCCCCTTTGGTACCTCGTCCTCGGCTCCCATCCTTCGGGATCGCCGCTGTCTCGACGACGCTCTCCATCTGCGTCCTGGCTGGGGAGACAGCGCTCTTTTCCAGCACAGAGTCGCCACCTACCTGTGCTTGTTCTCCACTGTCCTCATTAAAGGCTCATTATCCCTGCATCCCTGGATCTCCCTTCTTGCCCGCTTGTGACAGAATACTTTGCCTACTGATGGATCCAGCAGGGAACTTGTAGAATCGTTTGGCCGCTCTGGAGCAACTGGTTGCTTCACAAGCCGCCCAGGTACCCCTTCCAGATTCTCTCCCACGTCCCGCTGCCCCATTGCCGATCGCCATGCTCGAACGCTATAATGGAAACCCAGACCAATACAGGGGCTTCCTCATACAGTGCGGCATATATGTAGAGGAGCACCCTGAGATGTTTCGTAACCCAGGAGCAGAGGTCCGTTTCACAATCTCCTTGTTGATGGGCCACGCACATGAGTGGGCAATGGCTTTGTGGGCGGATGACAGCCCGCTCCTGAATTTGGGGAGAGAGTTCCATCAGGGTTTGATGGAAGTATTCGATCATCCGGCGGTGGGAAGAAGACCAGGATTCCGGCTATTAGAGTGCCGCCAAGGCAATCGTTCGGCTGCTGAGTTTTCCCTGGATTTCCGGACCATCGCCGCCAATCTTCGATGGCCGGATGACTGTCTTCAGACCATCTTCCTGAAAGCCTTAAATCCTGAACTGCAGGACGAGCTGTCCCACAAGGGAGAGGCTCCCTCTTTTGATGATCTGGTGCGACAGGCGGTCCGGCTCGACAACTCTGTGAGGGACAGACATCGTCAACGTACCCAAACCGAGGACACCCCGCCTAGCGATCGAGGCTCTGGAACCCATGCAAGTCAGTCGATCTCCCCTTACCTCGGAGGAACGGAGAAGACGTATTCAAGCGGGTCTCTGTCTGTATAGTGGAGGAATCGGTCATACCATCTTGTCCTGTCCCATCCGGCCTGGCCGCGACGAGGCCCCTCTTCCGATAGGTGTGTCTTCTTTAAACCCCATTTCGGTCTCTCAAATCACTGTACCGGTGTTCTTGGAATGGGGAGATAAACAACAGAAGATTAGAGCACTTATCGATAGCGGAGCTGCGGGTAACATCATTGATGCTGAACTGGCTAACCTGATGGATCTACCCCTGCAGACGCTCTCTCACCCTATTTCTCTACAAGGGGTTACTGGGGAACGGGCGGTTGAGGGAACTATCCGCGATCGTGCTGGTCCGTTTGTGATGCAGGTGGGGGTCCTGCATCGGGAGGAGATCGAGGTGTTTGTCCTCCCTCAAGCAAAGGACCAGCTAATACTCGGACTTCCCTGGTTGAGAAGGCACAATCCTCACCTTGAGTGGAGAACCGGGGAGATTGTAGCGTGGTCTGGCCAGTGCCAGCATGAATGCTTGTCTCTCCCATGTAAAGCCACTGGAATAGAGAGTCCCGAACCTGAGAACCTGGAGGTTATTCCTGTGGAATACCAGGATTATAAAGACGTGTTCAGTAAGGAAAAGGCTTTTATTCAACCTCCTCACCGGGATTGCGATTGTTCTATTGAACTCTTAGACGGCACTACCTTACCTCGTGGCAGGTATAGCAAGATCGCGGCCCCTCTCACCTCTCTTACTCGGGGGAAACCTGCTTGGCTTAGCTGGACCCCGGAGGCTGAGCTTGCCTTTTCCAAGTTGAAGCAGGCATTCTGCACGGCCCCAGTGCTGAAGTAACCACAACCGGAACTCCCTTTTGAGGTAGAGGTGGATGCTTCTGAAGCTGGAGTGGGGGCCGTCTTAATACAGCGCGATCCTGAGACAGGAAGACGACATCCTTGTGCTTACTTCTCAAAGAAGCTGACTTCCGCAGAATGTAATTATGAGGTAGGTGACCGTGAACTTCTCGCCATAAAACTAGCATTGGAGGAGTGGCGTCACTGGCTGGAGGGAGCCCGGCATCCCTTCATAGTGTTGACCGACCACCGTAATTTAGAATATCTTCAATCAGCCAAACGACTCACCTCCCGTCAGGCTCGCTGGGCGCAGTGGTTTGTTCGCTTCACGTTTCATATTAGTTACCTGCCTGGAAGTAAGAATGTGAAAGCCGATGCCCTGTCCCGGCAGTTCGACCCCCTGAAAGTGAAGAGTGTACTTACCCAGTTCTACATCCCTCCTGTTTCATTTCATCCATCACCTGGGGTTTGGAAGAAACCATTATGTTAGAGAATGAGATCCGAGCTCCCCCTGCGGGCTGCCCTCCTGGTTTAATGTATGTGTCGCCTTCCCATCGCCAGGAGTTGCTCCGTTGGATTCATGCACAACCAGGAACCGGGCACCCTGGGGTATCCGCTACCCAGCTTTTGGTTGCCCGTCGGTACTGGTGGCCCGGTTGGAGGCAACAGGTCCAGGCTTTTGTGGAAAGCTGTCCTGATTGCGCTACATGCAAATCTGCTACCTACAGCCCTGCTGGTCTTCTTCAGCCTTTACCTGTTCCCTCCAGACTTTGGTCACATGTCGCGATGGACTTCATCATGGACCTACCCCAGTCCTCAGGTAAAACCACCATACTCACCATTGTCGACCGCTTCTCGAAAATGTGTCGTTTGGTTGCTCTCCCGAAGTTACCGTCTGCTGTGGAACTCACTGAGATCCTAGTTAACGAGCTATTTCGTTTTACAGGCATCCCTGAAGATCTCGTTTCAGATTGAGAACCGCAATTCACATCCCGGGTGTTTTGTGAGTTTTGCTCCAAGCTGCCAGTGTCGCTCAGTCTAACCTCAGCTTATCACCCCCAGGCAAACAGACTCGCCGAACGCACTAACCAGGAGGTATCTAAGGCTCTCCGCTTTCTGTGCAGGACCAATCCATCAAGCTGAGCCTCTCACCTAGTTTGGGTAGAATATTCCCTAAATTCCTGGGTGAATCCGGTCACGAGGATAACCCCCTTCCAGTGTGTGCTAGGGTTCCAGCCACCTCTATTCCCCTGGGATTCATCACCTGGAAGAGTGCCATGCGTGGAAGAGTGGTATCAAGACAGTTGGCGAGCCTGGTGTCGGATCCAGAATACCCTCTGCAATCAGCCAGATCGTCATAAAGTTCAAGCTGACCGTCACCGTCGTCCTGGGTTCCCCTACAGAGTGGGACAACAGTTGTGGTTGTCAACAAAGATTCTTCAGATTCCCGGGTGTAAAAAGCTCACGGCCCGGTATATCGGGCCGTTCCGAATCCTGAAAAGAGCAGGACCTGTTACGGTGAAATTACAGCTTCCATGTGTTTACAGAATTTGTCCCACTTTTCACATCTCGCTCCTCAAGCCTGTCAAATACAACCTTCTGCAGCCAGCCTCTGACGCCCCCGAGGAAAATCTACCACCCGTGGCTGTTGAGGGACCCTTAGCCCGGATCCAAACCCTCTTGGATTCATGGAGGCGTCGGGGGCAGCTCCAGTATCTGGTGGACTGGGAGGGACATGGCCTGGATGAACGGAGCTGGGTGCCTGCCTCCTCAGTCACCGACCCAGCTCTGAAAGCGGCTTTCCACCAGTCCCATCCCGACAAACCGGCCCCCCGTCCCAGGTGGCCATCGGGGGGGGGGATACTGTCACGCCCACAGGGGCGGGATCCAACAGGTGCAGCTCATCCACGGACGATTGACATCCCTTATAAGCCGAGCTGTCACGGAACTTCTTCGCGACGTATTGAGCCGATGTATAGAAGCCTTACTGAGCGTTTTTCTTGTCTCTCGTCAGCCCGCTTATCCCAGCCTTGCCTGTTCTCCTTTTGTTTGATCCTTACCTGCTTACCTTCCCTCCTTAGACCCGCTCCCGTCCGTAACCTACCCGTCCTGCTGAGCCCGGCGTCTCCTGTTTCCCCCTCCTTGTGTACCTCGGTCTCGTGTCTACTCGTCGGACGGATTCCTCTGGTAAAGACCCCTGCCCCCGAACCCGGACTACGACTTCTGCGCGCCCCTTTGGTACCTCGTCCTCGGCTCCCATCCTTCGGGATCGCCGCTGTCTCGACGATGCTCTCCATCTCCGTCCCGGCTGGGGAGACAGCGCTCTTTTCCGGCACAGAGTCACCACCTACCTGTGCTTGTTCTCCACTGACCTCATTAAAGGCTCATTATCCCTGCATCCCTGGATCCAGAGGCGCATCTTGTCAGCAGGCAGGGCAGGCAGCTGCTTGGGGCCCCCAAGCCACTAGATGGCGAACGAGAGCT
>JAODJW010000117.1:2757784-2779235 GCA_026777045.1 Hyperopisus bebe
TTGTATTCTGTATTCCCCTACACATAATTTTCTCCATCCCACCTAGATTATTATTATTATTGTTTCTGTATACCTTTTTTTTCTCTTTTCCCTCTCCCCCTCTCCCCATGGTGATTAATGTCTGTTATTGTTACAATTGTTGTTTCTGTATCTCCCCTTTTGTGTTTTTTTTTTCCCTCACGGTACTAGGACGGGTGAGTTCAGAGCGGCCACACTCTGTACACTTGAATTTAATGTAAAATAAAGTTGTCCTTCGAAGAGGGGGGGTGGTGGTGGGCAATTAAAAAAAAAAAAAGTGTAGGGGATGGTTGAGACATTCGTGCCATTTCTTCCCTCGCTGCATTGCAAGGGAAAATATCCACTGCGATGATGATGGGCATAGATGAAAATAGATGGCTAAACAGAGAGCAACGTGTGGATGGCCAGGAGGATGAGGATGGTGGCCAGGAGAGGGAGGGTGACGACAGCGACCAGTGAAAGTGTTACTGTAGTTGTAAAACTTTATGTACAGCACTGTAGGCTAGATATAATTTTTCTTGTTTTTTGTTTGTGTTTATATTTTATACATGTACAGAATACTGTATACATTTTCTTTTTATGTACTCTAATGTATGGAAGTTACTTTATGTGTGTGAATAAAAATGGTTACAATTTCCTTGGCAGTATGAGTACAGTCTGTGTTATATCAAACTTTGGAGGCTGCTCTTACTGTAAAATCCTTTTTTTTTCAGTTTTATACATAATTGTATTCTGTTAGCTAGACCTCTCCCATAGTGACAAAACATCTAGACATTTTGACTTGCAGTGCTTACACAATGCCAAAGGAACAATGATGACTATTTATATGAGAAAGGAATTTAGTTTTGACACATGGGTAAACTCTTTTGGGAGAGATATGAGTTTTTGCAGGTGATCCATGGTGTTGTGCTGAACCATCCAGGTTATTTTGACAAAAGCACTAAGAGAATGCAAATGAGCCAAAGCAATTGAGAAAGATCTTTGAAATTTTGATGGTACTGACTCTTTATATGGGAAAGGAATCTAGTTTTGAAGCATGTGTGAACAGTTTTGGGAGAGATATGAACTTTTGCTAGTGAGCTGTAATCTTGTGCAGAACTGTAAGACTGTTTGGCCAAATGATCTTATAGTATTAAGAATGTAATTTCTGTTTCAAGAAATGAGCCAAACCAACAGAGAAAAACTGTAACTAACCCTCTCCTGTTTCTATTTGCATTAACAAACCCTCTTCTGTGTCTATTTGTCTTAACTAACCCTCTTTTGTTTCTATTTGTGTTAACCCTCTTCTTTGTCTATTTGTGTTAACTAACCCCCTTCGATTTATATTTGTGTTAACTAACCTTTTTCTGTGCTTTCAACTGAAGGGCAATTTACTGCTAACACTGAAAGTGTGTAATTGACTTTGCTCCTTCATATATATCTGAAAAATGTTTAAAGTGATTTGATTGAAAATACCAATGCAATGCTGGACAGTATTAAGATCTGTAGTTCTTACTGACAGAAGTACAAACTGTTTTGATGAGTTGTCAGAGTCAGATGAGAAATGTATCAACACAATGACAAAACGTCTTTAGTAGTCAGGTATGTGTAGAGACAAATACAATAAGAAATGGCAATGTGGGTGGAGAAATGATTACTGCTTTGATAACTGCATTAAGAGTAAGGAGAATGATATTTCTGATGTGAGATTGTATCAAAGCGATCAGGAAAACCTGTAGTATGGAATTAACACAAATGGGAGTATAGGGGTCATTGTTACAAACTCATTACAGTAATATATTCATTTTTATTGTCTAAACTGTCAGTTTTGCCTCTTGGGTAGTTAATCAGTTCAGCTATGTTACCATTTATTTCTGTAATAAACAAAGTATTTTATCATATCCAGGGCAAGAGTTATTTAGGTGAGAAAAATGACAAAACTGACAAAAAATTGAGCAAATGTACATTCTACAGATTTAACTGTGGGTTAAATGCAATAAAGTTGAACGATTTAAAAATATTTTATGTAGTTTTGTGTTACCAATTTTTGCCTACACCCCATCCTGGGTTGTTCCATGACTTGCACCCATAGGCTCTGGGATAGGCTCAGGACCCCATGTGACCCCGAATAGGACAAGCGGGCAGATGGACGGATGGATAGATAGATTTTTGGCTAAGTATTTATGGAAAATGGTTTAAAAAATCAACAAATAAAAGAAACAAATAACACAATTTTACCTAAAAAGTTAAGGTAATCTACAGAAAAAATAACATTTATTTAACCAAAGTATTTTTTCTTAAAATTCTCAAATTTGTAAGAATGACCCATATTGTATTATTTGTTTAATGGTTTAACATAAGTTTCTGATGTACATATAATTAATTTCCAACAAAAATACAACTTGCAAGGAAATACATGCAGAATTACAATGTTTTCTAAAAGGCTTGCCGAACAGATGGCAATAAGAAAAGAAAGGGTAGTGTATTATAAGTAAGGATGTTAAGGGATGTTAATTTTTGTCTTCAATTACACACCATGGTGATTAATGCCGTATAATACATGTGCATATAATCACATGTAATCGACAAGGGAATTTAAATTTTTTATTCTGACTGTGTGATCTTTCTAAAGACATTTTTAACCTATGTATGCCTCCGTCTGCCTTTTTTTAGTGGAATAAACCAGGCAACAACAGCTTAGCACTGAACTCCATGATTCTGTGCAACATCATGGCATAAATTCATGTTTTTTACAACCAGGATGGAATATTATTAGTCTCCATTAAAATCTATGCTCATACCATTGTCCAGTTTGGGTAACAAAATACTGCATGCGTTAACGCAATCAAAGAAATAATAATGCATTACTGTATGACTTTGACATTTTTGCACCAAATTAACATGATAAACTTCCCAACACTATTTCAAATGTCATTTGCAAAAGAAATGAAACAATCAGTTTTTGTTACAATGTAAAAAAAAAAACTATTAAACATACAGTGATGTCCTGCATTTTAAATACAATGTAGCCCACATTTCAAAATCTTGCCACGTTCAGTCTCTCCTCTCTATTTGGCCATAACTCTTCAACATCACATATGATGTCTTGCCTTCCAAGGCAGAAGGGGAAGAACTTTCTCTAATGTTGTTTTCACCCCTGGTGTGTCTCCACAATGATGTCTTCAAAACCGGCATCCATTGCCTCCAACAGAGACATCTGGTTGTCTGGCCAGTGGATGCATACTGAGAAGAATTCTTCAGCTGATTTGAGGAAGGCTGAATAGGATGGTAAAAACTCTGTTAATGTATGTTGGTGGGCTGCAAACCATTCTCTGACATAATAGTGAAATCTGACATTGTCCTACATATTCTGGCATGTCAGGTCTCACCAATCCTCTCTTGTTTTCGAGGAATGAGAGCATTATAAAGTCCCACCCAGGAAATCAAGGACACAAGCTGTGTTGTAAGGTTCCATGGTGGGAGCGTAACAGAATTCAAGCACCATGAGGATGAGAAGGAGAAAACTAATTATCCAAAAGTGAAAGATTTTGGTGTTTATGTGCAGACAATTATCTCTGATGCAGAAGGATGTGGTTTACCATTACCGAGATGTCAAAAATGAGAGTAGACTAATCTGATTGCTTTCATCGTAAGTGTTTTTACTATTTCAAGTGAAAAACCATGAAAAATCTGGTTTTTGTACTGTGTGTTGGGTGTAAGAGAAAATCAAATGCCTTTGTTAATGTGAACCATTGATTTCTTGGAGTATCTATAAATTCAGCCATTTCTTGTCTGTCTTGGAACCATGTTAATTTTAACTTCCAAATCAATCATCTTTACTTCACAGCTGGATATCTGCTGTAGTTTTTCAATTGATCCAATGCTAGATCCATTGCTAACAAGTTGCATGAACTAAGGCTACAGGTTGCATTGAACTGCATGATCAAGGACAGCTGCTTGCTTATGTTCAAAGAAACGTGGTTTCATTCATGCAAACTGGACTCAACTATCGAGCTAACAGGCTACATATTGCAGCACTATGATAGGACTTCAGACTCCAGTAAGAGCAGAGGCGGGGGTGTATGTATGTACATTAACAACAACTGGTGCACGAATGCTGTGATAGTGGACAGTCATTGCTCCCCTGATTTGGAGTACATGACCGTGAAATGCAGACCCATCTACTTACCGCGGAAGTTTAATGTGCTAATGATCACCGTGGTTTACATACCACCTGCTGCTAATGCTAAATCAGCTCTGAGACATTTATACAGCAGCATTAGCAGTTAACAGACCCAGTATCTTGACGCAGTATCCATTATCGCAGAGGACTTTAATCACATGGACTTAAAAGCAGTGCTCCTCAAACTCCACCAGCACGTGTAGTGTGCCAACACACTAGATAAAGTCTAAACAAACATCCAGCTAGGATACAGAGTTAAACAACTTCCACACCTGGCCCAGTCTGACCACATGTCACTGCTAATGATTCCTGCATACACCTCTCCCCGAAAATCTGCTAGTACTATCACAAGATCCATCACAACCTGGCCTGATGATGCCTCTCTGCAGCTGCAGGACTGCTTTGACAGGACTAACTGGGAGATTTTTTAAACATCCAGACCTGGAACTCTATACTGACAGTGTATTAAGCTATATCAAGACTTGCATTGACACCATCACAGTGGAGAAATGTATCCGTGTCTATCCAAACCAGAAGCCCTGGATGACAAGAGAGGTTCAGCAGGTGCTAAAGAAGAGGAACACTGCCTTTAAGTCTAGAGATAAGGTCCTCTACAGTGTGGCAAGAACTAATCTGAATGGCTAAGAGGGACTTACAGGAGGAGGATTTAGGAGCACCAGGACAGTAATAGCATCAGGCAGGTTTGGCACATGACTGCTCCCCCACCCACCACAGCAACACCATCATCAAATTTGCAGACAACACCACTGTAGTAGGGCTTATTCCTGGGAAGGATGATTCTGCCCACAGAGACGAAGTGGAGCGGCTGACAGCTGGGGGCACAGATACTGTAACAACCTGCTCCTGAACACAATTAAGACCAAGGAGATCGTTGTGGATTTCAGGAGAAAGAAAACGGACATTAATTGATTGACACTTTTACAACTTTTACAATCACCTTTATACAACTTGAGTGTATAAATCATGTGTGTAAAATCGATCGTGTGCAAGATGTCTTTCATGTGCAATAAAGTTTTTTTTTTTCTAAATACTTTTTTAATAATTCTTTGACACCTCATGGACTGCACCTAATTTCGTTGTACCTATTACAATGCCAATAAAGATATTCTGATTCTGAGGTGTACAGTCATCTTGCTTGAGACATGTAACACCTCCAGTAAATTTTTAAGTAACTGAAATAATCTGTGCGCAAGTTTCCAAAAATCAAAAAATCAAAAAATCAAAATGTCAGTTGCTGAAAGCTCATGCTTATCAGTATTCTGCCCACAGTGTTCTTTGGAACTGATAAGTACAGTCATTCTGGTTTCCATCATCTGTCCGAGACTTTCTATCCATAGAGGGTAGAGGGTCCAATAGCTAGATGCTACCAGGGCTGACTCCACTTTTTCAAGGCCCCTAGGCAAAGCTTTACTGATCATTTCACTTCCTCCACAACGCATGTAATTTGGAGGCCAGAGGCAATTTCTGCCCATAGGCAGAGCTGGCCTTGCCCTACACAAATCACATGCAGATGTAGGTCCGGGTCTCAGGGGGCCTGCTAGTTCTTTTATGGATTTATGGATCTTTTATGGACCTATATGATATGACTGATTGTGCCTCCAGTTCATGTTTCTCCTTACACTAGGGAGTATGTGTGTTCTGATCTGTGTAACTTTACTCTTACATAAAGTGTCCAATAATGTTTCTTGAACAATCCAGCATTGCATGAAGCAGAAGATGGGGTACCTACTGACACTGAACTTTTTCCTGTCATCATGTCAATTATAATATATCCAGTGCAGTTTTGATCAGTAGAGTCACACAGAATCAAGAATGATCACACAAGGAGATCCCAAACACATCTGCATATAAAAAAAATGGACATCACAGACAGACATTCAGACAGTCAGACAGTCAGAAAGACAGACAACCCTAAAAGATTTTGCATGTTTACAGCAGAATAATTCACACATTCAGACAGTACATAAAACATTTAGATAGCAATAAATTTGTACCAATAAATCATAAATGAAAATAAACAGTAACAGTGAACATTAGTGACATATTGAACATAATTCTGCAGTAACCACTGAAATTTTACTGCACAACTCTTATATCCAGCTAATCATATAATGAATGTGCTTTGAATGGTGTGTGACACCTGTGTGAAGTTGCCCCCCCATATGTTTAAGATTTTAACCACACAATGACATTCATGGTTGCATATTAATAAAACACACACATTACACGATAAAGATGACACAGTGAAGACTTTTACTACTTACAACAAAAATACAGGGATATATATTACAGTTTTTCTTGATTACTTTAGTACATTTCATGAAACATATTTAACATTCTACAGACTATAAAAGGACTTACTCAAAACAGTCCATGTGTATATAGCAGCACAACACTATGGTTTAGCTGCAGAAGTCCATGCCACCAAAATGAAATGTGCCACAGCATAAGAAAAACTGAATTACAATGGAAAACTACATAATCCATTTTGACCAACAAGATTAAAGCATTAGAAATTTCTGTGATGCAATGAGAAATGTTCTGCTGTGCAGAAGTGACATTATGGAGTGAGGATTATACTTCTTGTTTTGCAAATGTTAGTTGTCATTTGAGAAATGCTCCAATTGAGCAATTGAGGAAAAACTGTAATCACCAGGGCTTCAGATGATGGGCGTAAACATTTGTCTGGATGCTTGCCTTTCGGAAATTTACAGCCGTTTACAATTTGGTAAGTAGATCACATTGCAGATGTTTTGCCAAAAGAAGCCTTGTGACATACCAGGAATATAAAGCCTTGTTTCGACCAATGTGGTGCCAGTGCTGGTGCCGGACTTCTTCCGGTTCCACGCGTTTCCACCACAAAACAATGGCCCTTGGTCAGAAAATAACTGCTACAGCATGGCACCACAGAAAAGCTGGGCTTGGAATATGGCACCGTAATGTTGGCGAAAGTGGGAGGAGGCGTGGCTTCCAAACCTTCCGTATACCTGGAAAATTCAATCCATAACTAATATTATTAGTCTACTAACTGTGGTGCTGGCAGTGACACAATTTACCAACTTATTAGCGGAATAACGTTACAGGGTGCAACGAGTCATACTCCAGAAACGTTTTTGCTGTTCGGCAAAATAAATCCAAAAAACGAGACAGATTAACCTTTACTTTCACTTCCGCCTACGCAACATTTCTGTTCTTTTTTGAAACTGGTGGAAACACAGGCTGGTTCTCAAAAGGCACCAAGCCAGAATCAGCTCGGCACCAGCACCAGCACCAGCACCAGTTCCGCTTTGGAGGAAATGAGGCACTAGTCCACATCCATCACAGGTATTTTGACCTGAAAAGCTCAGGAGGCCAAATGGATTTATTTGATTATTTGTTCAAAAACAGAAATCTATATAAAATCATGTTGAAGGTGTGTTGCCAAAAGAAGCCTTGTGACATATTAGGGAAGCATGCATCACTGTTGGTTTGACATAAATATGTCAATCAGTGCAAGTGTGAAACACATTTTTTGTATATTTTGACTATATCGAATACTTTACGTACCAAAACTACCGTTATCATGGTCAAAAACGGCAGTACAAGAACAACAAAATCATGTACTGTTGGTACCAAAAAAACAACAATGCCGTTATCCCTGTAATTTATGGAATATATTTTTCAAATCATTTTGAAAGCTTGGTGAACTATTTTGAATGTGGTGGTGATCACTTATATACACAGTCGTGGAAAAAATTAGGAGACCACTCTGTATTTTTAAACACATCTGCATTTTTAAATCATGGTTTAATTGTGTTTAGAAGGCTACGCTGAGCAGCAGGATGCTTTCAGGTTCAAAATGACTAAGACAGCAGGACACAAAAATAAGGTGAAGCATGAGACACTGGGAACGACCAGAAACCAGCCAGGTAAAAGGCAGAAGCGACATTCTAATGCCAGAGATGACCGTTAACTTATCCAACAGTTTCTCATGAACCGAATGATCACATCAAGTGAACTTCAAAAGGAATGGGAAACATTAAGTGCAGGTGTGAGGTGCACTGCTAGGATTGGCCGTATCAGGCTCCTAGAAACAGGACTGAAGTCCCATAAAACAAAGAATAAGCCCTTCAATAATGAGAGGCAGGGAAGAGCCAGACTGCAGTTTGCAGAAAAATATATATTATTCACAGATGCACACCCTTAAATTGAGAAATGAGTGAAACAAATAATTGTGCTGGGGTCTCTTAATTTTTTCTGACGGCTGTATAATTTTTGTAGTAAAATTATTACAATGGGAACTACATGTGTAATCTTTTTTGGCCAACAATACTAGAGCAACTGAAATTTGGGCCAAATGACAGTTGTACAAGATCATTTGCATATCAGTGCTAAAACATTTGGAAATTTGTGTGAAGCAATGAGAAATGATGTTCTGCTGTGAAATTGTCTTGCAAATGTTGTTTGAGAAATGTTCCAAAGCAAGTGAGGAAAACTGTAATAAGGTGGTTGACACACTGACTTTAATAAATGATGTATTGTTTTGTATTACATAGACTGCTTTAAATTGTTGCTATAAATAATGCAATGTATAAACAAAAACTGGGTTGAAATTTTTCCCAGAATAAACTATTGCCAAAATATTCCTTGTTATTATCTACCAGTTATCTGTCAAATTAGTTTGTGGTGTTGCACATGGCATGGGGCATGAGGCTTAATGAAAGTCAGAATCTGTTCAATTTGGAGAATCTGTCCAATCAAACAGAGTGAGAATCTACATCCACTGAATCATCAGTGTTTACTTCAGCTGGGATGTTGGATGGGTGGGGGTCAATATCAAAGACAGAATTAAAAATGAAGAAACTTCAATACTCTGCTAATCAGTGTTAATCAATCACTTCAATTTCTGCACCTGCACGTTTGTAAGCCTGCTGCAGTCATTTGTGTATTGCCAAAGAGACCAGTTGCTCCCAGAGGCAGCTAGTGTTGGGGGGGATTTGTAAAATTATTGCTGTTTCAGGTGAGCAAAGACCCATACCCCAAGATGATGCTGAGTTACATCATCACAGAACTTTAGAGTTTAAACTTATCAATTATTTAGGAAGACTGCTATATAGCTAGTTGGTTAAATTAGCTCACCCATTAGCCTGTTTGGTGGATTATTTGAAGGGGAAGCTAATTAGTTTTCTTATATATTCAATTGTACAGTTTAATTTTATATTTTAAATAACAACAAAATATGAACTTACCACAGCTTTTACCTCATTGATGTATATTTAAGCATGTATGGTAGATACCTGCATTCTCCGAAATGACCACCAGTTGACAGTGCATTAGAAATTCCCAAAATTCGGGAGTAGAAACTTTTTGGAAATTTTCCACCCCATTATATCTAATACGAAGATAAATCTAAGTGAACTGTGAAGTTGCTGCTTTACGATTTTTTTTTTTTGTTTACACACTTTCCAGAAAGCATATTATAGCTTTCTGTAATTTATTAGAACAATATTTCCACGGTTTTTTACCTCAGCTCTAGCGTTCAGCACTTTCATAACTCAGAAAAATGAGATACTGTTTTTGTTTATGTGAAATATTGTTGACACCCCTGTAAAAAAGGTATGCAATTCAACAGGTTAGGATGCAATGTCTTTGATTAGAAGGTCATTGATTTGAATTCCAGTCAGCAGAGTGATTTCACCAGTGGGCCTCTGAGAAATACCCTTAACCCAGGTTCTTTCTTTAAAAAAAAATAAAAATTAGAGAATTAAACCTCTTTTAGGATCCTAGCCAAGGTAACAGCCAACTTACGAAATGTAAAACTACAACCTATAAAATTTGATATACAAAAATCCACACAGCCTTTGAAACACACTGGCCTGTACAGAAGAGGATTAGGGCCACCATGAAAATATTATTTGAATTCTGACTTTTTTTCTCAGAATTCTGAGTTTAGAAAAAAAGTCAGAATTCTGAGATTATAAAGTCATAATTCTGACATGAAAGTCAGAATTCAAATAATATTTTCAGGGTGACCCTAATCCTCTTTTCCGTAGGCCTGTCAAGAAAATCAACCACAAGTTTCCTTCACCACATTCTTTAGCTATTATGCCCTTACATTCATCAATGAATATTAGAGGTGCAACAACTAATTGACTTAATTGACTAAAATCGATTATTAAATGAGTTGCCAACTAATTTAATAGTTTATTAGTTGGTGATGTCATTGCGTATGTTTCTCTCGCTAACTCGAAATGTTTTGATATTACTGCTCACTAGAGAGAAAGCCGAAGCGTAATGGTAGCTTCAAAAACAACACAACAAAACAACAAATACAAACAGACAAAAAAGGAATGAAAAATAGCCCTTCTCACAACAACGGTTTGGTGATAACCAAAAAAATAATAAAATCAAATAAAATCCATATTAGAACAATCTAAAAGGGAGGTTCACTTTTAATATCAGATTTAGTGATTATTCCAGTGGTGTGTGTGTGTGCCCTGCGATGGGTTGTTCCCCAGGCTGTGGACCCCCCACACCCTGAATACGACAAGCGATTTCAGAAAATGGATGGATGGATATTCCAGTATGTGATTATCTGTCAAAATCATCTGCCGATCAATTGAGGCAAATATAACGAGGCAGATTATCCCAGAAGCATCTTTTTTAGATGATATATGTATGTAAAGTTTTCCTCCGACGCACCTGGTTTTTCTGTGCAAAATTTTGCGTTACCCCGAGGCTGTCCTTGATCTCCCCGAGAACGCGTCATTTTTTTTTTTTTAAGTTTTGAAACGGTATTTCTAAAATACCTACTTGAGTCAATTTCATCTTGTTGCATTATCATGTAGCAGTATGAACAATAACAAGATTATTATATATTAAATATAAAAGTAAATTAAAAATGATAAATCATTTATAACAAAATTTGACACTACTATGCATACGGGGAGAGTTAAACACAAGATATACAATGTATCCCAGAATGCTTCGCAAGGATCGGAAATGAACAAACACATTTCCGGAAGTCAGAGCTGACAGTTCTTTTCGGCTATCTGTATTGATGTTTTGCTAAAAAGGTGTTAGCTGTCTGGCTAATACGTTCGTTTGAATGTTTTCCTTTCCTTTTCTACTATTCATGTTCTCATCATAGCTCGACAGTATTTACCCATATCGGACGATTTTGTGCGTGTATAAATCCGTCGCTATAGTTACCCCCAAGCAGAATGACTGCCAGGCGGCCGGACAGCTTTGACGGCCTAGGTTACAGGGGTAGGGAGGACCTGTCTTACGGAGGGAGCTATGGTGGAAGGTCATTTAATAACTCATCTAACACGGACCTTCAGCACTGGGTCACGACTCCGCCGGATATCCCCGGCAGCAGAAACTTGCACTATGGCGAGCGGACGCCGCAGTTTGAGACGGCGGCGGCGCATGCGGTACCTTCCGAGGACATACAGCCGGCGGCCGGAGCGTCTGGTAAGGGCTGGATGGGGAAATGCAGGCGTGACAGAACCTGTATGAGTCGTCGTCATCTCTGCAGACTCGAAGGACTTTGCATGTTTCGGGTCATACGAATGAAACACGAAAATCCTCCCGCCCCCAATGCAATTCATTTTACGCATTTTTGTCTTTGTCAGCCACAGCTAAATCAAGGTGGATATTGAGTAATTTGTAACATTAAGTGGTCATCAGTGGTTCAGTGGTGTGACCTAGTTGATAAATCTCGTAAGTTGATGTATTTTGCGAACCCAGCATTATTCCTTTCTTAGCTCTGTTTTTGCAAAGTCCAGAGCATTTTAATGAACTTGGGGAGATATCACTTCGAGAAGTTATGATTCTCCTGAAGTGGCAGATCATCCAGCACTGTTTGTGGTTTAAACCCCATTACTAGAACAATTTGCATGGATTTCATTTAGGTTCAGATGGTTACTGGTTTTGTTTTGAACAATTGCTTAAAACCTGAAGGTTGTCTTGGTAAATATGTGATCTTCACAATATAAGGAAATACACCACACAATGGGTCATCACTAAAGGGATAATTTTCATTAATAATTTTAAGATTTGACTATTGTGACTTTAAAGGAGTTATAGTGATAGTAAACAAATATTAAAAGGTGAGAATAATAATGATTACACAAATGGTCACATACTGTAATACTAAATTAAATTCATGATATTTTGGTACCTAGTGGGTTTTTAAACACAGCACTTCATACAGTAATGATTAGGACACCAGTCATCACTCAGTCAGTTTTATAAGTGAAGGTTTTCCCTAAGTCTCGTTTGCTTGTTCTACATAGCTCTTTGTAATGGGATTATTGAGACATAAACAGTAAAGGTTTAAAACTAGGGTGATCAGTGGCCTGTACTACGAAGCAGGGCTACTGATTTATCGGGGTGACTTATCAGGTACCACAGTTTAAATGGACTTCATATTCGTTCACTGCCCAGACTACCTTAAATCCGACAAGTTACCTCGATAAGCCAGTAACCCTGCTTCGTAGTACAGGCTCTAGATAATCCATGTCAGGGAGGACACACTGAATTAGGCAGGATTTGTAAACTACCGTTTCAATCAAAAGGACTTGCTGGTCAGTCTCCTATAATTATGCATGTGTTACTAATGCTAATATGAAACAGCTGGGTGGGTCTTTCAATCAAGTGAACAAACCAGTCAAACACAAGAAGAACCAAACTATTTAGCCAAACACAGGAGCCTTTCAGTTTATAAGTAGTTTGTCAAACTTGAAGTAGTGTCTTTTCTAACATGGATTGTCTGGCCAGCCTTTTTAGAACAGGGGTTTGCAGCTTGGCAGTGTGTCCTGCTCTCTGGTCTCAGTGTTTAAAATATGTTTGGTTACCTAAATGTTTTGCATCATTTTGAATTCTGTTGGCTCCCGCAAACATGGCTCAATTGCCCCACTTGGGAGGCCTCTTAACCATGTCAGCTTAGGGCCTCCAGAGAAGGTAATTCAGCCCTGCTAAAGGTTGCATGAATCAGAAAGACCATAGTGACACACCTCAACCTCAGTTGTGTTCATATTAATTTCAGCCCTGTTCAGCACTTTACTGTTGTGATTGTGACTCATGACTTTCTCTTACAGAGCATTTAAACAGATTTGCTGGATTTGGTATTGGCCTTGCAAGGTAAACGACCAAACAGAGATGAATTCTGTGCAATGTTATGGAAACCTCTATACTGTATGTAATATTTAATGATGACTACAAGTTTTATTTGTATGTAAATTATTTAAATATTTTATTAAGGTGCTTAAGGCGCTTAATTTGGTAAATACTGAAAACGTATAACAACCTTGGTGTGTTGTAATAGCATACCTTGATTTTAAGAAAGTGAGAAATGTATCCTGCATATGAATTTAATTACATAATATATAAATGTTCCAATAAATCACATTATTCAAAAAAGACTTTTTATATGCAGGCTTTCAGAAAGGAAGTGTTTTATCAAGTGTTCAGTGTCTTCAGAAAATATTCTGGCTCACCCTTCCTCTAACTCAGTTTTTATTGGATTTTATTCTTTCCAGTAGTCAACACACAGTACTTCATAATGACCAAGTGAAGTGAAGTTTTAAGAATGTATTTATTACAAAAGGGGTTGCATATTTTATTTGAATACACCCTAGGTGGCCTCTGTTACAGTCACTCTTTAGTGACTGCAGCCTTTGCTCTGGAGATGATGCCTTCAGGAGGTACACCAGCCTAAGCTGGGTGGTTCAGCCCTTAACTGCTACACTCTCCAGCTGGCTGGTCAGCGGTGGTGGCCAAATCACAGCTCACTGTCTCTAAATCTCCAGCTCACGCCCTCTCTTCTGTTCTGTCATGGCCAACAAGGGGTTCTTTCTGCCTGGGCAGGGTCCTGGTACTTGCTTGCTTTGCTTTTGTGCGATTCATCCCACCCTTCCTCCCATGGGATTGTCAGTTCAGCCAAGATTACGTTCTTTGCCTAATCTGACCAGATGACAATATCTGGCCTGGACGATAGGGGGAAACTTTCCTTACTATGTCCACCTTCATCCTGTGGGATTTTTGATTTTATTTTTATTTAGTGTCCATTTTTGTTTGTTCTAGTTTATGATAACACAAGCCTCGCAGACTTATTCAGTGGAAATTCTAAGGTAGCAGGCAGACAACTTTATGGAGTGTATTTAGCCGCTACAATGACAAAAGATATTAAAGTGCTTTCCCTACTAGTTGTAATTTCACAAACATGAATGGACAACACTTAAGATGGTTTTGCCATTTCTGGCAGCCCATCACCCAGAAGAGCGCCGGTGTGTTTTCACCTTGGATGCTTGTGCATAGTAGTACCGCTGTGGTGTGCCATTGAATCTTTGCACAGTGTACAAACCTTTTTGTTTTAATTACATAATTACGTAGTGATATCGAAAGGAAAACATTAGTTATAATGAATTGAAGCATTGTAGAAATAAAATGGGTAATTAAAATATATTTTTTTAACAAAGATACGTTGATTTAAAATATTAACACATTTTCTGTGTCAACGCCATCAACTGTTTTGGCTAGTTGTGGCATCCCTGCTGCACATAGGTGTTAATTTCATTTTAATTATATACTGTCAGTTAAATAATGGTGTGCAGTATTTTATGGACCACACTTCATTGGTATGTTGATGAAGAACTTTCTGTGCTGTCCCTATTTCATTGAACCCAAAAGTAAATAAACAAATGAATTGGATATTAAATAGAAATGTGTCCAGGCACTTTGATATCAACATATGCATTTTGGTTTATCTTTGTCTTGCATTTATGAAATGTCTTGGTTCAAATTATAGGTTTTTCTGAAATGTCTGTGTCCACTTCTGCCAATTTTTTGTCTGTTTCCCAAAGGCTGGGGGTCGTGGTAGATTTTATTCCACTTGTTGAATATTTTTTTAAATGTAATACAATTTGCTGTATTATAGCTGATTATTTAACATACTGTATGAAGTTTTAGGAACACTGCACTGATTTATAAGCCTTAAATTAAAGCCCACTTGTTTCTCTGACATGCTAGGGCGCTTCAACAAATATCTAACGAAAAAGAAACCGATTTTTATAGTCATTCTTTTGCATATTGTTTAAATTATTTTCTAAGGCTTATTTTCAATGTTATTCTTCATACATATATGCATATGTCTATGAAGTTGGCATTAGATCTTTTTAAGTTGTATTAAAAAGCTCTTAAAAAGTCTTACATTTAACTTGGAGAACCCTGTGGGTATCCTGCAAGGGCGTGAATCCCATTCTTGCCCATGATGCTAAGTCTTCCAGAGTTTTTAGAATACACCTTGGCTGCACATGGCATGTGGTTATAGTACAGTCGTCCATGAATCCTTTAATTGGGGGGAACTTTTCCCTTATTTCCTTAGAATCCTTTAAGTGCAATTTGGGAAACAGGCCTTTAATCTTATGCCTTTTATGCAGGCTTGACCTCAATCTGGTGGAGGTAGGAGCTTCTTCCATCTCTCCACTAGAACTCTGAAGCTCTTTTACAGTGATCATAGGGTTCTTGGTCTTTCGGAGGATTCTTCCTGGTTCCAAGCTTCTTCTCATAGAAATTAATGGAGGCCCTTCAATGCATTGCCAGTTATTTATCCACTTTTTTTTACAGATCTATGCATTGACATAATCCTGTCTTGGAGGTCTGTTTAAGTATTTCTTTACTTCATGGCTTGATTTTTACTGTGCCGCACACTATGACCTTATAATGACAGGTTTTTACTTTCCTACGTCACAGTCACGTGAATGCTTCCTCAGATACTGCAGTCATTCTCTGGAGACCTGCCAACTGAAATCAAATGAAATAGGATGCTTTTGAGTTCAACTAAAGTCTGAATACTTGTGAAAATGGGATACTTCAGTTATATATTTGCTAAAATAATTTCACGTTATTTTGGGGCATTTGTGTTGATTGATGGGGAGTAGAAATGATGATTTCGATCCATTTTAAAAGGACACTACTGCAAAACAAATTTTAGGAAAAGGAGAGTGGGTTTGAGTACTTTCTGGAGGCACTGTACAAGAGCCCTTTGTCACAAAACTTAACTTGTAACAGTAGGTCGTGTTATTTTTTTGTTTCCAGTCTCTTCACTGAAAATGTTTTAGCTCACCCTTGCATCATGTTTCGTCGTCAGTGTCAGGTAAGTGTTAGCAATTAAAGTTTGCAGAATCTTTCATAGTATGTTAGGTCAGAGTTTAACCCAGTCCTCTGGAACCCCGAGACAGTTCACCTTTTCACTCCCTCCCAGCTCCTTCCCAGACAGTCCACTTTTTGCTACTGTGGACTGTCTAGTGGTTCCCAAGCACTGGGATGAGGAAAAACTTGAAAGCTGGTCATCTCAGCAAGGCACAGGGCACCGTCAAGTCCATGAAAACTGTTTCACAAACTTTGCTTTTTCAATAAGAGTTAATCATCCCCAGTTGCAACATTTGTGTCTGCAATTGTCCTACTAGCTGATAGTTTGTAATTTTGTAAGAGATTTTTTTTTTTAAATCGCAGTTATAGTTACAGCACAGAATGTCATCTGAGATTGAAAACACACCATGTTCCATATTTAATGTTTACAGGTGAATTACCATGCTAAGGCTTTCCATTTATCACCATTCACCGCTGTTGGTGTAATGTACAATATCACCAAAACTCAGGTAAGGAACGTAACACATCTGTCACACTTAAATTTATCATGGTTTTCCCCCTTTTTTCACAGTACTGTGTCAAAACCTTAGGCAGTCAAAGAAATGATCTTCATGTTGTTGTAATTCTATGTTGGTACAGCAACCATATCAAAACCTCATCTAAAATCACCCCCATATTTGCAGCAACCCATGTAGTTTATTTGACCACTAGCACACCTTGTGTGGCTAATTAGTACCTCATTGACATTTCAAACTAGATTGTACAACAAGCTAAATTAATCAATGTGTAAAATACATGGAATAGCTGAGGTGCCCCCGAGGAGAGGTTTGGGAACCAAAGCAGTGTTGTTTTAGCCATCCGGCAAGATATCAGTCACTTCTTGGTGAACAGAAGAGAGTCCTGTTAGTTTTTATTGCTTTACTGTTAATTTGCATATGCTGTAATGATAAATTGTGATTTTGTTTTCTTGGCAAATGTACACTTACAACCTAGATAAATTGTTATAAACATTTCCTTTGATTGCCTAGAACTTTGGCACAGTACTTTATGTCTATTTTGTTTGAATTCCTTAGGGTCCAAAGGCATTATGGAAGGGAATGGGTAGCACATTTGTAGTCCAGGGGGTCACCCTGGGTGCTGAAGGCATCATCAGTGAGTGCACCCCCCTCCCAAGGTAAAGCTGCTATGGATTTATAATATTACTGATGGTGCTTCACCCAGAATCACAGCATTACTGTTAAGATGCATACTTTAAACCAGTGTTTTGCAACCTGCTCCTTGGGGACCCCCAGACAATCCACATTTTTGCTCCCTCCCAGCTCTCTGCCAGACACTCCACATTTTAGTTATCGGGAGCTGGGAGGGAGTTAAAACGTGGACTGCCTGGGGTCCCCGAGGACTGGGTTGAGAAACGCTGTTCTAAACTTCACTTGAAAGATTCTGAAGAACAGGTTACCCTGAATTTTAGGGCATTTAGTTCATTAAAAGTTTATTGCAGTGATCATTGATTACATTCAGCAGTTCATTGCTGGATATTTATGACAGGATTTATTTAGATATGGAAATTATATTATTTAGATGCGAAACCAGTACCCAGTGCCAGTAATGCATGACCTGTTGTTTTCAGGGAATTGTCACATAAATGGAATCCTAAACAAGTACTTGGACACTTGGTCCTGAAGGGGTAAGTGTTTATTTTTATTGGATGTAAATGTATTTATTTTTATTGGAAGTAAATATATTTATTTTTCAGTTTGTTTTTCAGTTTCTCTGTAATGTAATTGCATTTCCAGTGTATTAGACACCCGGTTTTGGTGTGGTTTGAGAGAGATTAAGAGTGTATTTATATTGAGAAATGACATTTGTAAACTTTTAGTGACTCAAGGTGATCTGTGGGGAATGTTAGTGCTTACTCAATGTACGACTCCTGTGAGGGTATTTTTGTGATAGTTAAAATGGAAAGACAGGCACTGGATGCCGTTTATCGTGCATTTAGATCAGATTACACCATCTTGGTGTAACACCCTGCATTTATAGTCACTGATGCAGTATATTTTTTCCTTTCCTTTCCTTTTTTTTTTTTACTTTTTACAGTTTGACGTATGTGGTCGCAATGCCATTTTACTCAGCAAGCCTTATTGAGACGGTCCAGGTCAGTATGAATTTGAAACAAAAATAAAGGAGCTGGTACATACTAATAATGAAACACAATTAAGAAACAGTAAAAGTTCTTTTGACTGTAAGATACATGTAGTCAGTTTCTCTTTATCATCTTGCTACTGTCAAAATATTGTTTGTTAAAGTAAGTGCTTTAGGTTACCTAAACAGCTCAGCAATTGTATCTTTTAATCATTTTTTTGGCAATTAAACTATGAAATTAAGCACTCGAACGTATAGCCTCATGTTATTTATGAAGTCTGTAATTGACCATAATTCTAACCCTAGTTAGAAGTCAGCTACCCTTTGCTACTCTGTATGCCTATTATTCTTAGAGCTACATAAAAGTTTCTTGTTTCAAGCACCTATGATATCCCCAGGAACTTGTTTAACTTTTTAGTTTGGTTTATTGGATGTATTTATCTATTATCATTAAATCATAAGACGAGACCAAACATCACGACTGTTTAGAAAAGGTGCAGATGTCATCCAAATTCTTAGAAATGAAAAACCTTGTTTTCTGAGGATGTCATTTTGGTGTCATTAAGATACAGCTGCGGAAAAAATTAAGAGACCACAGCACGATTTTTCCTCTCATTTCTTAATTTATGGGTTTGCATCTGTGAATAATGTTTTTTTTTTTTTTCCCAAACTCCAGCCTGGTTCTTCCCCTGCTTCTTATTGATAAAGGGATTCATTCTTGCTTCATGGGACCTCAGTCCTGCTTCTAGGAGCCTGACGTACACTGTCCTAGCGGTGCACTTCCCACCTGCACTTAATGTTTCCCATTCCTTTTGAAGGTCACTTGATGCCATCCTATGATTCATGAGAACCTGTTGGATAAGTTAACGGTCATCTCTGGCATTAGAAAGTCGCTTCTGCCCTTCACCTGTCTGGTTTCTGGTTGTTCCCAGTGTTTCCTGCTTCACCGTATTCTTGTGTACTGCTATCTTAGAAACTTCAAACCTTGAAGCATCCTGATGTCCAGCGTAGCCTTCTGCCAGCAGAACTGGGAGTAAAAAGGGATTTAAGAATGCAAATTCATTTTAAAATATAGAGTGGTCTCTTAATTTTTCCGCGGCTGTAGATGTGCTGCTGTGGTTGACGTCATTCCTGGAGCCTGTTGGTGGTTTCAAAGCATACAGGCTGCAACTTGTACCTCTTCGTTCTTTTGACAGAGTGAAATTATCCGGGACAACCCTGGGATCCTCGATTGCATAAAGGAGGGACTGGGCCGAGTTCTGGGCATGGGAATCCCTCACAGCAAGCGCCTCCTGCCCCTGTGGGGCCTGGTGTTCCCCACGATCCTGCATGGAGTCCTGCATTACATCATCAGCTCTGCCGTACAGAAGCTGGTCATGTTTTTCCTGCGCCGGGGTGGCCCCCCTGGGCGACTGGCCCAGGCCGGGTCTGAAACGGTGCAGGGCATGCTGGACGCCTACTTCCCTGAGCTCATGGCCAGCTTTGCAGGCAGCCTGTGCGCCGATGTGGCCCTGTTCCCCCTGGAGACGGTGCTACACCGCCTGCACATCCAAGGCACGCGCACCATCATCGACAACACAGACCTCGGCTTCGAGGTCCTGCCCATCAATACACAGTACGAGGGCATGAGGGACTGTGTCAGCGCCATCCGGAGGGAGGAGGGCCCACTGGGTTTTTACAAGGGCTTCGGGACCGTGGTGGTGCAATATTCCCTGCACGCTGCCGTGCTGCGTATCACCAAGATGATTTATTCTGCGCTGTTGCAAACACCCTGAAAGTCCAATACCGTGTCTCATCAGTCACTTAAAACATTTTTTAAGACACTTAAAATCCCTAGGATTTCCCTCTTCACCAGAGATATCATAGACCAAGTAATGGTCGTAAAAAGATCCCCATCCCCCCAAAAAAAGACTCACTTGACATTGTGCAACAGAAAGTTTTTCAAATCTCTCTATATTAACATCTTATCCCTGAAGCACTTCAAAAGAATTTTGCTCATGAACATGTATGTGATGATGGTGATTAATTGCTATAAATACTTCAAAGTAGGCACTCATTTAACCTGGTAATCACTAGATTGATGTTATCTAAATACTGTTCTCATTCTCTCAATTTGCATCTTGCTCTTGGTACATATATTTTTTTACTTTGACAATGTTATCCTGCCTGCAACTCGCATAACATTGTTTCAGCTTACAAGCCAGTTTGTACAGAGTGTACAGTAAACTTGTGAGATACGTGATATTTGTCTTTCAGTTATTTGCACTTTAATCTCTGCTAATGTGGTATTTATGGTAAATTGCTTAAGTTTAGCATACATACAGTAATACAGAGTACAGTTGCAGATGTATGTGAATGCTGGTAGACTGATATTCTCAACAATTATTGGCAAAACCAGTGTGTGTTGTGTATGTGGTTCGGCTAAGTTCAGATGTTTGTCATAGGTATTTGTTTAAAGCTTATTTGGTTTTTCTGCTTGTTTCAAGATGTAAAATTCCGCTGTGATTATAAGACTTGCCAAATACACGTGTCAAAAATTTGACTCTGTCCTTTTGATTTATAAAATTTTGTATAAATTACCACAGACCTAACAATATGAGCAGATTTTAGATATGAAAGTAATACAGTAATATAACCTGTGGAAAGAGTCAGCTTTTGTGATTTAATTACACCAGCCATGCAGAGGTAACACGGATGAATGCTGCCTAGAATCCATCATGAGTAACCTGTTTGTTAGTCCATGAGCTACAGTGGGGAAATTTTTGTCTTCAGACATAATAGGGAGATGTCTGAAAACTAAGGCTTTTGCTCACCATGAGTCAAAGACCAGGATGATTTCCATGTGTTCCAATGATCCCAGGAGCTAAGTTGCCTGGGGCTTTATGCCCCTGGTAGGGTTACCCAAGGCAAACAGGTCCTGGGTGAGGAACCAGACGAAGTGCGGCTCATCAGACCCCTTATGATGAATGACAACAT
>JAODJW010000117.1:2795140-2818018 GCA_026777045.1 Hyperopisus bebe
AAGTGGTGTTATGCTGATTGGCATTGCACTTTCAAGACGGTCCCTAAGTTTTCCGGTAGTTTTGTGTGAGCAGAAGGGTATTCCCATCTTGTTTTGTATTCTTAATTCATATTGCTGGAGAATGTGGAGCTAACTTAAATTGTGAAATATTCCCCTCGTTTAACTTCACATGTGGAGCCTACTCTGAAAAGTATTGCCGTCATGATCCCGAAGATATTGTAGTTTAAATGTCAGTAAATGTGGCGAATATTGAATATAAAACCAACTTCACCGTGGTGTTTTTAAGAAGTCGATGAGGAATGGCTTCGTGAGTGTTAATTACTGTGATTCTTTTTACATTTTTCAGGTCAAGAAACTTGGAATCGTTGCTGTTAGTAAGTCACGACTTTTTGTTTGTCTGTGACAATTATGTTAATGCTACCGAATATTGAAAGGTGCTATGGAATGCATTTTTTTTAGTATTTTAAATTGTTCTTTGGTGTCTACACTATATGGACAAAAGTATTGAGACACACCTTTTAATCATTGAATTCAGGTGTTTCATTCAGATCCCACAGGTGTAGAAAATCAAGCACTAAGCCATACCAACTAGTATTTGTAAAGAATGGGTCGTTCTGAAGAGTCCAGTGAATTCAAGTGTGGTACTGTCATAGGATGTCACCTTTGCAATAAGTCAGTTTCTTCCCTGCTAGATACTCCATAGTCAGTGTGTGAGTTTAATGTGGAAGAACTTGACTGGCCCGCAAAGAGCCCCGACTCCACCCCACTGAACACCTTAGGGATGAACTAGAATGGTGATTGCGAACCAGGCCTTCACATCCAATATCAGTGCCTCACCTCCCAAATGCTGTACTGGATGAATGGGCAAAATTTCCCACAGACATGCTCTAAAATCTTGTACAAAGCCTTCCCAGAAGAGTGGCAACTCTTATAGATGCAAATGGGGGACCAACTCCATATTGATGGATATAGATTTAGAACGGGCTGTCTTAAAAGTTCCTGTAGGTGTAATGGTCAGGTGTCCCAGTACTTTCGTCCATATCCTCCTGAAAGCCTGCAATTCAACTTTGTCCCCTGTAGAGGATATTATGTTTTTGCTCATCTATCATACTGCACATGTCACTCTGTAAATTCCTGTTGTTTCTTAAAGCGGACAGTTAGTGCTGTACTATGACATTACATGTTTGCAGATATGACCTTGCCAAACTCCTCTTCCTGTCAGATCAAAGTTTTTAATCGATATGATTTTTTCCCCCTGGATCTCAAGAGGCTACAGTGTATGCGGACTTGGTTTGGTTTAAAAATGCCCAGAAGTGGTTTTGCATGCCCATTTACAGCCCTATTATTTGGCTGTAGAATGAAACAAGCTATTTTCCTTTTTTGGCAGGCTCATTAATATGTTAATGAGTTCTGCTTTGATTGGCTAGTTTATGGTGAGGTACTGCGATGACTCACAGAACCAACATTTCTATAGTCATGCACTGCATGACAATGTTTTGGTTAATGATGGACCATATTTATGACAGTTGTCTCACAAGACTGATGTCATGTTCACCCTGGGCCAATAGGAAAAATCCAAAATTTCTCTGACATGGCTCGTATAGTTTAGGAGTTGAAATGCCTTGAAATTCAGTGAGATTTTCCATTCATTTGCAAAAATGCTTACTCTGACATTTTCAGATGCTAGTATCTTTGCAAAGGTAACACCTCAGCACCTGAAAAAATTGTGGATATACAAGCCTTCCATATATGTATTCATTTAGCTTGTAGCATGTACCTAACTTAATATAAATCTGTTAAGAGGTCCAAAGTCTGAAGGGGTAGTAAAAATGTCATCACTATCATTGTGTCATTTGAAAGATCTAGGTTCCCTTTACAACATATAAAAAAAGAAAGGTGTTTTTTGTTTTAAGGGTTTTATTGAGTTTAAGGGATTTATTTGTAAGGGTTTTATTAAATTTGAAACCAATTTATTTTAAGTTGTGTACATGCTACAAGCTTATTCGGAATTTGACCAAAGGCTTGTATATCCACAGTTTCTTTCCGGGTGCCTAGGTCTTACCGTTCAAAGATATTGATATCAGGCATCTGAAAATACCCAACTAAACTTTTTTTGTGAACAAAGGAAAAATAGCATAAAATTTCAAGCTGGTTTAACTCCTAAACTATATGAGCTAGGCCAGAGAGATGTTGGATTCTTCTTGTTCGCTGAGGGGCAAACAAAATGCCACAAAATGGTTCAATTCTGAGAATATATATTAAAGAAATGGGTAGTATGATTGGAACAGTGGTTAGCACTATTGCGTCACTCCTTTGGCATCAGGGTTTGAGTCTCTGTCCCGGTTCTACATGTGTGGAGGTTGCATGTTCTCTCATGTCTTCATGGGGTTTCCTCTGGGTTTTCTGGTTCCTCAAAACATGCTAATGTAAATTGGAGTTGCTAAATTGTCCATAAGTGTGAATTTGTGTATGAATGGTGTGCCTTGTGATGGGTTAGCGCTGGGGTAAGGATAAGCTCCAGCCCCATGCAACCCTGCACTGGACAGGTGGGTATAGAAAATGGATTGCTTGATACTGGAGAAACTCCCAACTTACCAGGATTCCAGGATCTGTATTGAACATCTGGAATGTGCCTTTTTAAAAACAGTAACTCTCTTCTGTTCATTGTTTTTGGTAGGCAATGGTCTTCCTGAAGATATTGCCTGCTTGGCAGCTGATAGGATGTTGGTCTTTGTTGCGCATGGAAAACTAGTTACTGCCTTTGCCAGGAACAAAGAGGTAAACGTCCTGTTTAATTTAATTCCACATAGGGCACTTTTTTAAGGGATACTTCCCTAGTGATTTTCAGATTTTCCTCTCGCTTTCCAATTGATCCAAGGTTTGCTTGAGAAATGAGAGTACACCATGTACAGAATTATTAGGCAAGTCTGTATTTGTGCTAGTATCTTCTTTTCAGAAAAAAGTTATAGTCCAGATTAATCTCCAGTTAAGAATGGACTGTTTATAAACCAAGTGTGCTCACCATTTGGTCTGAGTACTTTCTGTTTGGAGAAATACAGGAAACTGTAGATACTTTCCTTGTGCAGAATTATTAAGCAAATTATCAATACTATTAAAAGGGGTCAGAGAAGAGTGAAAAAAAGAAATAGTGAAGTGCCACTCAGAGGGATGCAACACAATCAAAACTGCCAAACTTGACCACTGTGAAACATGACCACTGTACAATCGAATATTTTGTGGCCAGCTGCCAAAGATGGAAGAATCATGTAGAGAGGTGATGACACAAATAACTGTCAAATTAAAGAGGAGACTCCCAGAAACACTTTAGAATGAAACGTCAGCATTTTTCAAAATTGCAGTCTAAATGGAATTTCTGGAAGTACTAGGTGCTGCGTGGTACGTGACATTGCTAATGTCTCAAAGGCTGAATCACAACAAGTCCAGGAGACACACAAGCTGAAACATCAGGAATGGGCATGGACACTTCTCAAGACTGATTCTACAAAGGTTTTGTGGACAGATGAGATGAGAGTGACTCTTGATAGAAGAGATGGATGGACTCCTTCTGTTAGCACCAGCAGGGTGGTGATGATGTCGGCTGCGATTATCACTGATAAATTTGTAGTGCCTTTCCAACTTGCACATGGTGTAAAAATGAACTATGAGACCTACTGCCAGTTTCTGGAAGATACCTTCTTAAAACACTGCTGCAAGAAGAAGGCAGCAGCTTTCAAAAAGGTTATGAAATTCATGCAGGGCAGTGCCCTCGCCCCATGATATTCATGCAGGGCAATGCCCCCTCTCCATGATATTTATGCAGAGCAGTGCCCCCTCCCCATGATATTCATGCAGGGCAGTGCCCCCCTCCCTGTGATATTCGTGCAGGGCAGTGCTCCCTCCCCATACGTCAAAGTATTCCAGAGCTTGGCCAAGAAAGGCTTGAAAGGTAATGTCATTATGACCTGTCCCCCTTCATCGCCTGACTCAGCCCTCAATGAGAACTGCTGGGCCTTACCAAAATATGAGATTTACCAAGGTAGCAAGCAGTACACTTCTCAGAGCAGTGTCTGGGAGGCAGTCCTATCTATTAGGTAATATAAGATGTAATCAAATCAAAAACCTGACTAGTTCAGTGGACAACAGACACATGATAGTCATTGAAAATAAATATTAAACTTGGCAATGTGGATTATATACAATGAGTTGACTCCTTATATAGCCTGAACACAACTGTTTTTATTTTTTCTCTTGATGATGAATAACAGAAAAATCCACGTATTTTCTGATTACCTAATAAATTTGCACACTGATAAGTGTTTTTTTTATTTTTGTTTGTGACAGACGTAACTTTCTCAAAAAACTGCTTGGAGTGAAAAGAAAACTTCCAAATTCATTTTTATAAGTCTGCCCAACTTTGGCTAAAAATGATCTCCAAGAATAGTACATGCCTAATAATTTTGCACAGATTGTACATTGTTGGTTGAGAATTTCAGGAGTCAGCAAACCATTCTTGTGACATTTTTTTCTATGAAAAAATAAGAATTATTCAGTGTAAATTCCTTCTCTGGGAAACATTTGTCTGTGTTTAATAAATCAGCTTTTTAATTAATGTTGGTTAGACTGGAAATCATTAAAGTGTTTTTCTGTGGTTATCATGCATTTCTGTTGTTGCTTTCCTAGGTTGTCCACACCTACACTGGCCATGGGGCGAATGTGCATCTTCTGCAGCCTTTTGGGGATCACATCATTTCTGTGGACCGGAACAATGTTGTCATCGTCTGGGATGTTCAGTCTGAAGGTTTGTTTGCCTTGTCAGGTTTAGTGTTACAGCCCTCCGCTTTTCATTTTTGCTTTTATTCAAAGCAAAGTTCATTTCTGAGAGGATCAGGCAGGATTTGTAAGGGGGGTTAAGGGGGTTGCAGGGGTTAAGGGCCTACCAGTGGTCTCACTCTACTAACCCTGGGATTTGAACCAATGAGCTTCTGGTCACTCACATGGTCATTCACATATTTCGACTCACTCAGGCCCTCAGGGCAAAAGAAAATTTCTGAATTTGCATTTATAAGCCTGTCAACTTTGGCTAAAAGTTATCTTCAGAATTCTTCCACTCCAGAATCATGTGGTTAGGTGTCCTGATTTCTCTAAATTGTGTATACTGTGTGCTGCCTGGGGCTGGTCTGGAGGGGCTGGCTATAAAAGTGTCCTCAACCCTGTTTATGTGTCATGAAGACAGCAGAACAGATTCTCCTGATTCCGTGTACGCTGTGCCCTCCCAGATGAATACCTGCAGATGGCACATGACAAAGCATCCTTTGAAATTTCCGCCGTCATGCATCCAAGCACCTACCTGAACAAAATCCTGCTCGGAAGCTGTCAAGGGAGTCTTCAGCTATGGAATGTCAAGTCAAAGTAAGGCCTGCACCTTGCATGTGGTGAATTCCGTTTACCACCAGTTCCCTCTGCCAGACTAGTCTCAAGTTTTATTTGTTATATGTACAGACATACTCTGTGCATGTGTGCGTGAAATGCTTTTTTGCAACCTGCTTCCCGGAAGGAAACATGTAAACAAAAAAGAATAATATAAAAAGATAAATACGAAAAAATGCATTAAATAGCACCAATTCTTGAAACTTTGGCAAAAACGTGTCCCACTAAGAAAAGTGCTCATTCTGTTGGAAATTAATAACATTTTCATGAATAAAAAGAATCAAGGTTATAATTAGGGGGTCTTTTGCACGTATGTAAGGTTCTTTTATTTTTATTCATTTAATGATTATATGCTGGCCCATTGCCTACAAAATCAGTTGTCCTCAGATAGGGGATAATCATTTCAACTTAATTAAAAAACAAAAAGTAATAATTGAAATGAATAATATCTTTACCACATGAAAGAGTACATTGTAATATGTATTAAAAACTACAAACAGTGAGTTTTGAACAATATTTACTATTACTTTGTGGTTGCTCAAAATGTGTCCCACATATTCATCACCACTGTCAGATATTTTAAGTAATAAAAAAATTAAGTAATTTTTTATTTTCAGAATTAAAACCTGTTTTATCGAAGCTCCCAAGTATCAGTGATAGAAATAAAATAAATGCAGTAAAGTAATAAAGTAGATGTAAAAAGTGATTATAAGTGACTGCACTTTTTGTATTCACCTCGAACAGTTTATGTCAGCATGGTGTAAGATGAGAAGGGATGCATAAGTGGGGCGTTAGCTGTTAGGGCTCCTTGTTTAGTATATGAACAGCCTAAGGGAATATACTTGTTCTAAGTCTCTCGGTGTAGACCTTCAGGCTACAGTAGTCTCTTCTTGACTGTAGTGGTGGGGAAAGGCTCCTGTTAGGCTGGGTTTGAGTGCCGCTTTGTTTCTGGATGCCGACTTGTGTATCCGCCGTAGCCCTTGGGCGTGATGAGTAATGGCTCGGTGGCGGCGAAGGCACCTACGACAAAATGCTGCTTGGTGTCAGCTGACGTTCCCGGGGGATGCCTGGGGCGATGGGACTGAGCAAAGCTTATTTCAGGTTTCCGTTAAAGACGGAAACCCCTTGAGCTCAAACCAGCCCTACTTGCTATGTGTAGTGCCTCTAATTACTTTAATGACATGTGCTTACAAAATGTGATGATCCTGGTGAGGCCTGGTAATCCACCGAATGTGGGGCAAGCTGTGGGTGTGATTACACAGGTGTGAGTGATGTCATCTTAGCTGAAAAGTCATTTGCTTGAGGTCAGCATTATTATTATTATCAATATTATCTTTTTTAACCATGTCGTAAGAAGGCGATGCACATGCTTGATGGGTGTAAAGCCTGACAGTCCGACCACAGGCTGTAAATACAAAGTCTGCAGTACAGACTGTTTTTCAGAATTTATTTCTAGCTGCATCTCGTGTTCTACATCAGTAGGTGTTATGGGAGGGAGATGACTGACCTAGCTGGTTAATCCTCACCGCTTTATGTCTTGAGGTCGCTAGTGGGGCGCCATTTTAATATAGCACAGTGACATTTTAAGGCTACATCTTTGCTGCTTATTGACCCTGCTAAATTTATGATTGATAGGTGGGAATTTCCTTAGCTGCAAGGATATACAGATAGGAAGATCAAATATAATGAATAAGTACGAGAATGTACATAGTACAAATAGCAAAAGCAGGATACCATGCGTGAGTGCACAGAGAGTGTTAAAAGCCCTCTTGGGGGTGAGGATGGGGTCCTTGTGTTTCTTTGGGGTTCCTCTGGTGTCATTTTGCATCTGAAAATGGGCCATGGGTCACTGGACACAGGGACACGCTATTTCACCTTTAAACTAGGCATGTCCCATCTGGAGTATCCCATAGCCCACTGTCTCCTGGGATAGATTCCAGGCAGCCCTGTCCTGTATCAGCTGTGGGTGGGTGGACTCACTGATTGGGACTTACTGACTGGTCGCTCTTTGCTTTAACTTCATGCCACAGCAGAGTTTTGTACTTGAATCTCTGTACTTGTACTTGGAGCCTCTGACCTCTGTGCCTCCTTTTCCAGCAAACTCCTATACACCTTCACAGGATGGGGCTCTGAAGTAACAGTGCTACAGCAGGTGCGTTATGGGTTGCACGGTGTTTGTCCGTCATGCGCACCGTGAGGCAAAGGGGTCCTGCTGATATGAGCAGCTTTAGAAGGGGAAGGGGGGGATGGCTGGGGGGGGGGTATTGGGCGATAAATGTTTCCATTGCAGATGGCCAGCACAGAATGCCACAGGTGGTCAGGCTATGCAAGATTATGAAAAGCTCAGAAAATCCCCCTCTCAGCTTCGGCAGGATTATTTGTTTTGTATATTTCAAAAATGTTTACTTGGTTTTAATGTAAGAATGAGTAATGGACTAAGTGAAATGTCAGAATAGAGAGTGAATGTCAGTTTATGTTATGTGGTACTGCTGCTTAGCGTGTATTAGTGTAGAATTCCTCACAGTTCATCTGGGTCGTGTTGTTCTTCCAGGCACCTGCTGTAGATGTCGTGGGCGTTGGGATGGCATCCGGTCTTATCGTAATACACAACATCAAGTACGATGAATCACTCATGAAGTTCCAGCAAGACTGGGGCCCCATTACAGCGCTGTCATTTCGCACAGGTGACTTAATGTCTCAGTATCTACATGAAATACTCTTACTCCTGTCTCACAGGTCAAATAAGTCTTCTGTTATTTGCTAAAGATGAAACTTCCTCTCCCTTGGCTTTGTCTGGGGATCCATCATAACAAGACTAGAAAGTTCTGGAGGAAATTCTAAATATTTCCCAAAACTTCTCCTCAAGATGGTCACCCAGTAATGGCTGCGGGGAGCCCTATTGGCCACATTGGGCTGTGGGACCTGGAAGACAAGAAGCTGATTGGTCAGATGCGAGACACTCACAGTACAGCCATTGCGGGCTTGACGTTTGTCCACGCAGAGCCTCTTCTTATCAGCAACGGGGCAGACAATGCCATCCGGGTCAGTGTCTTATTTATCCTGTTGCCCTGCAATAGTGCTATCAATTAATTCAGTTGGGATAAACCAGAGAGTGTGATATTGCAGAGGTCTGAGTGTCTCTCCCATGCGAAACAGGTGTGGATATTCGATACCCCTAGTGGAGGTGGGCGTCTCCTTCGCTGCCGAACTGGACACAGTGCCCCGCCCACGAAGATCATGCATTATGGTCAGAATGGACAACAGATTCTCAGTGCCGGTCAGTAAAGATGGAGTCTGTCTGCATCACGCCTGTTGTGTATGGATGGTCAGGAAATGCTCATTTGCTTGCCTGTTTTATGTGGGGAAATGTCGCCATGCAAGCATCCAGAGATTGTCTTCTTTTCTCTGTTATTTGTTTATAGCTCAATCGTGTGTTTCTTTGTGGCGGTGAGATTTAAGATTTTAATGGAAGCTTAATGTTTAGTTAGGACGTCTCTTAGCTGCAAGCGTGTGAAGAACTCTGTGTGTGCAATAGAAAATTAATTTCTTAAATGTTGAGATGATTTCAAGTTAACATTATTAATTATCTGATGTGTATGGGTGAGTTGAAACTCTGACCATTTTTTTAAACCCGGTATCTAAATTCTCTGGGATGAAATTCTTCATTAATTCTGTATTAGTCATGGGTATGACCGATCAAGATAAACCAAATAAAGTTTTCATTTCCTTCCAAATTTTTAGGGTAAATTTAGCCCGTTCACTCATTTTGGTTCCTTTTGGGTAGATACCTAGAATGGGTATTACTGCCAGAGGCTGCTTTACATGTTTACAGAAATTTAAAAACTTGATATTAAAAACAGGAAAGACTTATAAGTGGGGTGTGTGTCTTGTACTCTAAAACAATGGTTCTCAAACTTTTTGAACCAAGTACCAAAAAGTCAAACTAAACCATACAAGTACTACATAGTTTAAAAAAATTACGACAACCTGAATCACTGTATCAAATTACCATGGTCTTCTCACTCCGAGTGGCACTGGTGGTACGCATACCACAGTTTGAGAACCACTGCTGTAGTATATGAGCCTCGTCTGGTTTTTCCAGACTTCCTAAAGCCTCTGTTTCTCATGCTGGTTGTTTCTCCTAGGTCAGGATGGCACGCTACAGTCCTTCTCTTGTGTGCATGAGAGGTTCAATAAGAATCTAGGACATGGTAAGGTTCCAGTGAGCATCGTCCATATCTGAGTACTTCCTCTGCGGTATGTCAGCCAAGCCCCTGCCAAAGTGACTCTGGGAGGGGCGATTCCAAACCAATTTGTTTGAATTTCAGTGAATTGTTTTTCTTGGAAAGGCTAAAAACTCGCTATCGTCTTTGATTTTTTTCCTGGAAAGAAGTGCAGTGGACGTGAGTCATTTATGTCTGGAATTTCAGAATTCGTTATGGTCATTTGATGCTTCATTATTGTGGCACAATAAGGTTCCATCAACAAGAAGAAATCCAAGAGGAAGGGGCTGAAGCTCGACACTATGAAGCTGCCTGCCATCACGACTTTTGCTGCAGGTACGAATTAGTGAAATTCTGTTGCAGAATTCAGTTTAAACTTAAAAGAAACCGCAAAATAGTCATCATTACAGTCGGTATATGTGAGATATGTGCCCTCTTTCTCTTGGTGTTCTCTGGTTGCATTGTAGATGCAATAAGTTGTTTTTCTTAACTAGGCTTATGAAGTGTTTATGTAGCTCTTAAACATTACAGTGACATACAGGAGTATTAAGGGAATGCACTGTTGGTTATGCATGGCTGTCGGAATTCGTTGTAAATGTACAGTTCCCTGGTATGGTTCGAGAACTACAATGCCATTTCCTTGGCTATAATTTGAGTCCGGTTGTTCGCTTGCAGAGACTGCCCGTCAGAGTGACTGGGATGGGATTATAGCCTGTCACCGTGGTTACCTCATCACCACCACTTGGAACTTACAGAAGACGTGTATGGGAGCTCACAAACTGGAGCCCAAACGTTTTGACAAGAATCGCGCCCTCAACGTCCAGGCCACGGTGAGCTTGCCCCAGGGGTGGAGTTGCATGCTTGCACACCGTGAGCCGGCTCATGGGATATAAACCATTTGGTTTGCATCACTGCTCTTTTGTAAACAGCATGTATTATGACCCGTGTGCCTTACAGGTGGTGGATGTTACATCCTGTGGTAACTTTGCAGTGGTGGGGCTCTCCTCCGGACATATCGATGTGTACAACATGCAGTCAGGCATTCACAGAGGTCACTATGGCAACAGCAAAGGTAAACGCTGGGGCAGCCTGGCAACTTCTACCCAGTGTGTCTGTCAGTGAAGATTGCTTATCAAAACATTTTGTCATGTTTAGTCCATCCATCTGGCGAATACACAGTAGCATCTGTGTTTTGTAATGCCCATGGACGCTGTGGATGTGATGTTCAGTGTAATTCGGGTGAATGATTTCGCTCATTAAGTAATTTCTCCGAAGCTGCTTAGCTGCTGACATTAGACGTGGTGTTGGGAGCCCTAGTGATGATCGTTTTTGTAATACTATTCTCCCAATCCACCACCCCCCAGCACATGAGGGACCAGTACGCGGTGTCGCAGTTGATGGACTCAACCAGCTGACCGTGAGTGCTGGAGCAGACAGGCTGGTGAAGCTCTGGAAGTTCAAATCAAAGGAGCTGATTCACACTGTGACCCTGGGTGCCTCTCCTTCCAGAACCCTGTTACACAGGGACAGGTGAGGTGGAAGCCTTGTTGCATGGCAGATCTAATCCAGGATTGGAGCCTTTTTGCTTAGCTAAACTTAGATAAGAAGTTTTGAGAAGCGGGCGGGATGATGACATGATGTTTATGATTGCAGAAACTGTAGGAGCAGTATGTTAAGTGAACCCTATAGACGATCCTCACACTGCGTTCTTCCCCTGTCCTTGATTTTTCCACCTGTGTCTTGTACATCCACAACAGTGAAATGCTAGCCATTTCTCTTGATGACTTCACTCTTAACGTCATGGATCTGGAGACAAGGAGGATCGTTCGCAAGTTTCCTGGTCACCGTGGACAGATCAACGATATGGTGAGGTTAACTCGTGTGCGGAGTCACTGTCCCCAGGGGCCCCGGGTATCCTCCGGCCAATCACAGGTGTCCTCCTTTTTTTTTCTGCTAGACCTTCAGCCCAGACGGTCGCTGGTTGGTGACGGCCGCTATGGACTGTACCATCAGGACATGGGATCTGCCCACAGGAACGTAAGTTCAAATGCCACGGCCCTCTGAGCTGGCGGCCAGGGAACTCCATCACGTCAGATCCGGCTCATTGTTACCAGCAAGCTACTTGAGAAAGGAAATGGGCGAGATGCGATAACGTGCAGCATAAGCTGATAAGAACACCGCGAGGGGCCATTCTCAGCCGAAGGCCACCTCAGATTTAAAGATGACCTTTCTCAAAGGGGGGGGAAAAACATGAAATGCTACATTTCTCGGACAGTTTGGCTGGGTCTGGTAAACGTACAGTGGAATGGACTTTTTTTGAAAGTGCGTCTCTTTGACCTGGAATTCTCCCCCACCATCTCTCTCGATGGTAATGGTTTCTCTGCCCCCCCCCAATCAATCTGCTTTTGATCTCCTCCTTTCAGCATGGTGGACTGTTTTCTGGTAGATGCCGCTGTGGTCAGCCTCAGCATGTCTCCCACAGGGGATTTTCTGGCCTCTGCACACGTGGACAGTCTAGGAATATACTTATGGTAAGAGCAATCCAAAATATTCCCCAGTGCAGATGGGAAAAAAAAAACGAGGGTGTGCTCATATCCAAGGCCAGGCTTCTGCTCGGGCTAACCTGGGCTATGGTTTAGGGCCCTGAGTTGTAGGTGACGCCAAATTTTTCTTCTGCTTGTTACTGTAGCATTTTATGCTGTAGGGGTGGCTCTAATCATAACTTTCGTCCAGGGACCCCCTTCCCCCTTAACGTTTAGATCCCCTCTATTCCCAAAGTGTCTTGCTCTAGGTCTAGTGAGTTAAGATGAATGCTGACATTGTATCCACTGCAGGTCTAACAAGACACTGTACAGCATGGTCTCCCTACGCCCGCTGCCCTCTGACTTTGAGCCCTCAGTGGTTGTGCTTCCTGGAACCTGCCCTGTTCAAGGTGTGTGAATGAAAAATGCGTCTTTTAACTGGTGTGCTGATGTGTAACCTTTGTCTAGGGTCTGACCTGAATTTGATAGTAAATGTGCAGCTTGGAGCGATTTACAGTTGACCTTTTTGGAAAGAGACCCCCATTTTTGGCTTAAGACTGACAGATTTTTCAGACTTATTTTGATTGTGTATTGTGCATGTATGACATGTAAATTGGAGAGCTTTTAAAGATGACCTGGCCCAGAAGTGCTGGATCCTGACATTCTTCCCTTCCCCAGATGATGTCAGTGATGAAGATATAGACATGAGCAGCGACACGATGATCGACTATGTCTCGAAGGAGCAGCTTGATGAACAGTTGGTGACTCTGTCTCTTCTGCCGGATTCTAGATGGAAGAACCTGTTGAATCTCGATGATATTAAGGTGTGTTTGGGGTTTATTACAATGGATACCTGTGGTTATGCATCCTGTCTCTTCTGGGGGTTCTCACTTGTGAAAATACTGACATCTAGTGGCCAAACAAGTTTTCTCAAGATTTTTAAAGAGCTGAGATCTAGAGATGAGTTCATTAACTAGAATTGTTTGGTATGTACATTGTCCATTGTCTTGCACCTTATTCTGGACAGGTCTTATATATTTGAATATGACAGGTTTTGTGCTGAGGGCATGTTCTCACAGGGACATAGGGACTAGGGGGCTGTGTACCCACCAATATTTAATTTGGATTCATTCATTTCCCCTAAGAAATAGGCTTTTGTATTTAAATTATGTCCCTTCTAATATCAAACATAATTGTGTTCTCAGAGTGTGAAATCTGGTTAAACATCAATTTTACTTGACCTAACCTGACCATTGAAATCACATCCCATTTATTAAATATTAAATATCTTATTTAGACAAGCACACTCTGAATAACTGTACGTGCAACACTACAGGACTTGTGTGTTTCATGACACCCCCCCACAGAAACGTAACAAACCCAAGGAGCCGCCCAAGGTGCCCAAAGCCGCTCCCTTCTTCATTCCCACCATCCCAGGGCTCATGCCCCAGTTCGCTGCCCTGGAGGACCCCAGTGCCAAAGAACAGGTGAGGAACCACTGGGCTGACGTCAGCGCTGCTCCCGGAAACGGTGATCCTGCCGGGAATGCTGGCATGGCAGAATATTTTGGTCTGTGGTATCCCTGGAATGTGTTTTTGTGAGACGTGTGGAAGTTTGGGCGAGGTTCCGAATGGAGGAATGGCATCATCTACCTTGACAAAACGGATGATATGTGGCAGAGCATATTGGGTTGTTTACTTGTGCCTGTCATCAGAAGGTTGCTTGTTCAAATTCACTGTTGTACCCTTGAGCAAGATGCTTAACTGCCAAGTTGTTTGACTCAAGTATATCTCTGGGTAATAGTGTCTGTTAAATGATAGTTATACATAAACGAAAATGAGTAAGCAGGTGTGCACACATGAGACTTATAAAATGTTTTGTATTCCTTTCTTTGAAGTCAAAAGTTGTGAATTTTGGAGTTCTGGCCCAGAAGTCAAATTTCTTCCTCCAACTCGAAGATGCCTGGGTCACCAACAACTGTAAGTTGAAACTGGAGTTTAATTCATAGTGGTGTTGTACGTACCGTTTACCAAAGAAGCAGAGATGGTGAGTCACCAACAGTAAATGTTACGCAGATGTGTGGCCGAAAGCAGGCCGATGCAGTAGCACCTTGAGGTAAATATTTGCCCCAAGTGCTAACTGGGGGCTGATTTCCCATTCGCATGTAAGCTAATATTTATGCCAGAAGGCTTAACACTGTGTGTTGCTCCTTTAGTGCCGCTCTTTTGGAGGATTAGTCATGGTGTAGGCATGGGGGGGTGCCCTTGTGCTCAGGCGTCTGATTCTGACTGTTATGCTCCCCCCATATTCAGATGCCACCCCCCTGCAGCTTCTCAAAAATATGGGGCCCTCAGCCATCGATACGGAGCTGCGGGCCCTGGCTCCGGATATGAACGGGGCCCTGGAGCAGATGCACGCCTTCCTGAGGATGATTGGCGCCATGCTGGACTCAAAGAGGGACTTTGACCTTGCGCAGGCCTACTTAGCCCTCTTCCTCAAGGTACGTCAGGCCTCTGGCACAGTACATGGACCCATATAGCATTGTCAGGAGATCCGGAGCAAAGGCCACATGTCTGGATAGGCTAAGCTGTTTGTGCTGTTGACATTAATAGTGGCCAAGAAGATCGTTCTTGTTCAATGGGAAGGCGGCAAAAAATCTCCTCATCTCATTAGCTCAACCTAATGACAGCCCACTCATTATTAAAAACCTTGCTGCTACCCTGAAAGGCTAGAGCAGTTTTTATCTAGATATGTGCTCTCATTTTCCTACCCTTTCCTGTCCCTTCAGTTTCCTCCTGTCTGCACACTCCTTTTTTGTACTATCTTGTCACCTGTCACTTGCTTTAACAGGTATTGGTTGCCACTGGTGTTGGTATTGTTGTTATTCATTAAAAAATATATATGTCAAAGTAATGGATGTAAATAGAGGACATAAAAACATGGCATCTCTAATATGTTGTTTGCATTGTTAAACATTACCTGGAGGTGGAAATGCTTACTCAAAGCTTCTGGAATGTACAAATACAATATCAAGTAGAGGGAACTCAAAATCAAGAATGAAGTTATTAAAAAAAGGGGGAAAAAGATTTAATCCTGTAATTATTTTACATACCTTTTTGTTGAACAAAGCTCAAAGGTCGAAAAACCCCATAAGAAAAGCACATGCTCTTTGCCCTTCCCAGTCGCGCTCTTTTTGGAACATCCCCCTGTTACAGGGGAGTGGAACAGGCTGCAGCTGATAGGTGGGTGTGGCACGTTCTGTTGCTGCCCAACATTGTAGGGGATAGTGCGCTCATCTTCAAGTATCGGGGAACTCAGCAAGTTCCATGGGGATTTCTCACTGGTCGCAGGTAACCGGTCATCTAGACGACTTGTCTAATGATACTGCTTCTGCCACAGCTGCACCTCCGCCTCGTCTCACAGGAATCGGCGCTGATGGATGAGGCACTGAAGGTCCTGCAGAGATTGGAGGGAACCTGGATGGATATTCAGACGCTCTTCAACCAGAGCCTCTGCTTGCTGGCCTACACCAAGAGCGCACTGCTGTGACACAGTCCCCTGTTCAGCCTCTCTTTGGTTTTGTGTTTTTTTATTGTATCTGGAATAGTTTTTTTAAAATGATGCTTCATGTGAAGAGTGACCAGGAGATGAACATTTTAAAACTACCGAAGGAATTTGACCAAAATTCATGTCATGCCACCTGGATACAGATTAAACCTTTGGACTTTGTCATTGAGTTTGCTTGCAATGGTGTCATCTTTGAGTGACTTAAGTGTCATCAAATGATTCTGTAACAAATT
Organism: Hyperopisus bebe; assembly: GCA_026777045.1. Taxonomy (NCBI): domain Eukaryota; kingdom Metazoa; phylum Chordata; class Actinopteri; order Osteoglossiformes; family Mormyridae; genus Hyperopisus; species Hyperopisus bebe. The sequence goes on from JAODJW010000117.1 coordinate 2,811,113, forward strand.
TCTCAGCTGAATGTTCTTTAGGTTCTGTTTGCTCAGTGGCACATGAAAGTACCGCAACCTGTTAACAGACACAAAGTGGCTAAATGTATACAGAATATGGTCAGTTTGTTCAAGTTTTGGAACACCTAAGACGCCTGATCTCAGTGATTTTGAACGTGGTGTAATTCTTGGTGCCAGACATTGGTTTCATCGTCTCAGAAACATTCACCCTCCTGGCATTTTCACACACTGCAGTGTCTTGAGTTTTCAGACAATGCTCTGATGAATAAAAATATCCAGTCAGGCTTAGTTCAGTGGGCAAAAACACCGTGTTACTGGAAGAGGTCAGAGGAGAATGGCCAAACTCAGTTAACTGGAAGGCCACTAGTGCAAAAATAACAGCACAGTACACCAACAGTGTGCAGAAACATTGTTCAGCACCCACAGCAAGACATTGTATGGCTGCCTCACTTTTCAACGATTCAACTTTGTCATCCAGACACTATATATCTCTAACCCAGAAGACTTGGATTCCAAATTAGTAGCCAAAAAGACCCTAAATGAGGGAAACATGAGATATTTTCAGACCAGTATTGTTTGCGTATGCCTATGATTAACACCTAAATAGCCCTAAAATTGTATCAAAGGGTGATTAGTTACAAAATTCATTGGACCGAGCAGAGATCCTCGCCAAGTTTTAAGCAGAAGTGGTGCAATACTAAGACAAACTATCCACCCCATAGCAAGCAGTGTGTCATGCTCTGGCTGCCATAGAAAAACAAGCACCAAGCAGTGCCCCCCCCCCCCACCCCCTCTGCCCCATGCTTCAGACACTAAATAAATAGTTGGTAAGCAGAGCCAGTAGATCGTTGTTGCTTGTAGAACATGTTGCTTCAGCATCTCCTAAAGAGAGAATGCGTTTATTTCATAATTATTGTAGTGACTGTTGTGGCCAACAGGGGGCTCCAAACCGCCGGGGCCTTACACACACATGGTTTGAATGGTGGTAAATACTGCCGCTGCCAATCATACATTTATTATATTATGTTATATATTATTATTATTGGATGGGTAATGAATGATGTTATATATTGTAATTTTTTATAGGTAATGAATACCTGTACAAAATAAGTATGTTAACATAGGCCTATGAAACTGGATATGTTGCTATATGCTTCTTAGACGTGATTATAGCACAAGAACTCTACAATTGACCAACAGTGAGGCCTGCATATAGTCTTGTTGGTCGTGAATGTTCTAAAATAATTACCTTGGTTTGAGGGTGAATATTCGGGTTAAAATGTACTGCAGGCCTGTCTAGATACATTGGCTGTGTGCCATCAAACCCTTTCACATCTGAGTGTGCAAGCCTTTCTTACAATTATATTTTACTTTAATTTACAAACATGCCTTGTTTTTCTGCAGTTAAATATAACACATGGTACACTGACTTCCGTTTTTTTTAACAAATGGAGACGAACCGTGACCTGTTTTTTTTTTTTTACTAGATACACATTGAGAATTAACAACCCAAAAAGTGTAGGAAAGGCGTTAGTTTTCAAAATTCACTGTACATGTGTACACTTTAATGGATCATTCATTTACAGATTTGTAAAATTATTATTATTTTGAAAAGTTAAGCCACTCATAGAAGAACTACATCAAAAACGAGAACGCGAAGGGAGATGCGAGGGGGTCCAGCTTAAGATGTTAAGTTCTTATGATGATGTTATGTGTGTGACCTGTTTGCTCATGCTACACGATCAAATTTAGTTTCAGAAAGCTAAGATATCTAAAACCCATACTGCGTAAATGTATGTTAACCATCTAGGGCTATAACGCAGTGTAACATCTTGTTCATTCTGCAACCACTGTCTGGCCGTCGCCATGTAAATCACGTTATCAATAACAAAAAATAATCGAATAAATTAAAGATATCTAATATACTCATATGTTGATCATGTACATATTGTAATACCTTTATAACTGATCAGTTTGGTCTGGTGGTTAGCTTCCGGTCATGATTGCGTAATTTATTTTTATAATAGCAATATGACGTGATGATTATATTCATGTTTGTTGTATTGTTTCATGTGGTTACATGGGAAGCTTTAAGACCCGGTGGAAGCCTGGCTGCAACGCAGGCTTTAGCTCCTCACAATGTTGGCTCCTGTGCTCCTCTGGCCGCTGTATGGTGCTGCTACAGTAGCAATGGAAAGATAAGCAGCATCGCAAAGTACCTTTTCAGTGCACTTTTCCTGCCTTAATTCTCCTAGGTGCATAAACGGCGTTTCCTCCACACGGTGACAATTCTACTTATTTGCCGGCTTCTTTCTGGACGAGATTTGCATTTCGCCGGCCGCATCTGAATCTGAGGTAGCTGTTCTTCTCTGCATCGCAAGTGTGTGAAACCGCGGATCGGCGCTGCAAATACGGCTCCGTGTATCTGATCGAAGAGCTGGGGATGCTGAAAGTCACCATGCCCTCCTCCAGTTCAGGGGCGGCTTCAGAATACTGGATAGATGGCTCAAAAAAGGAGACGCTTGCAGATTACTACGAGCTGCAGTCCGAATTGGGACGGTAAGCGTTAGTGATTATACAATGCTTTATACACGTCTCTCCCAAAAACAGTACGAATAGGACGCGTTTTACTTTGGAACAGGGTAACAGTCGTCTGAGGTATTTCCTTTGGTTCTATTGATGCATAATGTTACGGGTTACTTTATCTTGGAACAGGAATGTTACAATGTTATATCGCTTTAAGCAGTTTTGCGCATTATTATGTCCGACACGTTGGTTACTGCAAGATCCATTTGCTGAGTTAATCACTTTTGATGTAATGTTATAGATGCGAAGCGCGAGCCGTTGGCGCGCGCCGTCGGTCGTCCTCTCGCACGCGCGCCCTCTCCCAGGCTCGCGCTCTCATACTGATTCAAATGTCACACCTTGCGCTTGCAGAGTGTCTCACCACAGCTTCCTGCAAGTGTTTGCTGCAGTTTGCTCCGGCGCCTGCAAATGGTTTTCTCAACTGATGGGGTGCATGGGAATGTGAAACGCAGGAGAGAGAGAAAGTACACAAGAAAACAAGAGACTCCCACGTTTACTCTTACTGCTGTAAACATTACCTGATTTTTTCCTTTGGAGTCTGTGAACTGTCAGTGAAATACAAAGAAGAATGATTGAGTATTAAATAAGGACAGGCAAATAACATTAGAGCATATACCGCTGATCTTTGTGATCTTTGCAGCTTCAAAACAAACATTATTTGACATTTAAAGTGTCATGTTGTGCTAGGATATGAAATTAGGAATCAGATTTGATGAACATGATATGCCTTGTCCAGTACAATGACAAAGCTGTATCCAGGAGCATTTGAAGTTTTGTTTGTTTTATTTAAGAATCTTAAGGATCCTGGATTCTCATTTTATGTACGTATTATTTTAGAGCAATCTCATTAGTTCACCCTTTATTGTCTTAATAGCTGAGTATCTATCAAACCTGGGCTTTTAACCCTATTCTGAAAGCCAGATTATATATTTAGGCTCTGTAAGCTGTTTGTGCAGTAAAGGTTTATCCACTATGACCTCCCCTGGGGTTCATGCTCGGAGATTTGATTGGTAGTTACTGTAGCTTGGGGAACTGCAGACCTGAGCTTAGAAAGCTAATTATGTCGTGCAAATTGTGGTTGTTGTGGATCTGAGCTCCAGGGGTGTGTTTACATCTAGGTCATGTGAGAATAATAAAGTCTGTGCCTTTTGTTTGCACTCATTTTTAAATGGCATACATAGGAAATCTTGGTAGCACTGCACACAGTCGCCTGCACCTGAGATAAGTTAATGGTCTTGGTGCAAACCCATGAACCAGTCCAAGGCAAGCACAGCTGATAATGCAGAAACTGAAGTGCACCATTTCTCTGTATTTTCTGTAAGGGTTTCTGTTAATCTTTAGTACTACAGCTTTGGTGCATTAATTTTAGAGACAGGTCCTGTATTATCGTTCAGAAGTGTCATATTCTTAAATGAAATGTCTTGTGTTCATACTTGGCTTGGTTTTAGTCCTAAATGGGACCTGACCCTGTGTTCTTCCTTTCTTCTTCCCTTTGATGAGGTTAACGGTAATAACAGGGCAGCCTCTTTCAGTGTAAAGTGACACCTGCAGAAGCATCTCACTTTATCTCACAATCACAGGCACGTGAAGCCTGGTTTTCACAAAAAGATCATCTCCACAATGTACTAAAATGTCACTTCGCAAAAGGCAGGGAAGTGACAGGTTGGTATCCAGCAGGGGGTGTGCCTCGTGTTGGCACGGGTAGAAGTTTTGCCATTGTCAAGCCGTACTGTGCCATTCCAAGCTGTACTGTGCCATAAGAAGCCATGTCGAGCTGTGACGAGCTGAACCAAGCTGTACTAAGCTGTATCAAGCCGCCTAGAGTTTTACCGAGATGTACCGAGAGAGCATTTTCAGTGGAGTGTTTGTGGTTTGGCGATCCACATGCAGGGAAGCACTGTGCCGCGCACTGAGGCATTTCATTGCATGTCAGGATAACTGGTCACCCTGCACAGGACATCGGGCTAACTGGAGCATGAGGTCTGGGTCACCCTATACGGGACATCGAGCTAACTAGGCCACAAGGCTGGGGTCATCCTATATTGGACTTTGAGCTACAAGGTCAGGGTTGTCTTGGATGCGACATCAGGCTAATTGGGCTGCAGGCCAGGGTCACCCTGCAGCGACATGGGGCTACCTGTGCCGCAAGGCCAGGGTCACCCTTTGGGGACGTCGGGCTAACTGCGTTACGAGGCCAGAGTCACCCTGTAAGGACGTTGGGCTAACGGGGTCACGAGGCCAAGGTTGCCCTGTATGGGACAACGGGCTAACTGGGCCATGATCCAAGGTTGCCCTGTATAGGACATCAGGCTAATTGGGCCATGAGGCTGGGGTCACCCTGTACAAGACATCGGACTAACTGGGCCATGAGGCTGGGGTCACCCTGTACGGGACATCAGACTAACTGGACCATGAGGCCGAGGTCACCCTGTATGGGTGTCGGGCTAACTGAGCCATAAGGCCAGGGTTGCCCTGTACAGGACATTGGGCTAACTGGGCCACAAGGCCGAGGTCGCCCGTACAGGATGTTGGGCCAACTGGGCCACGACGCTGGGGTCGCTCGTATGGGACGTCGAGCTGTCTGGGCCATGAGGCCGGGGTCGCCGTATGGGACAACGGCAGTAGCATATAATCTGTCAGCCGTCCATGTTTTTATTTAGTATTTTCATTGAGTTGAAGTTGGTGACTTGCTAGACATCTGCTTGCAGTTGGAGAAACCAATCCATGTTTTTAGAATGACTCTCTGAGCAGTTCCTGAATCTAGATCAGTTTGTTTGATGATTAAAAGTATGTAGGAGTGAGAAAATTTCATTGGTACAGCCCAGTCAGGACCAGATGTAGCTGCCTGAATCTGAGTGTATACGTAAATGGATTAACTCAAGACACAGTCAGCTGGCCCTGGGCAGCATTGCTGTTTTGCTAGATGCTAGCCTGCTACAGCTTTACGTGAAGCACATGTCCACCTTAGCAATGACAGAGATAGTTTGATAACATAATAAGAACTGCAGTGACTATAGGAGTCAATCCGGTGTGGAGCAATCAGCCAGACAGCAGCTTTTTGGAATGATTGCCGTTAAAGGCTTTCTTTTATATCCTAAACGTGGGTGTGTACTTACATAAAGCGATGAATAATAATTAGATGAATGACACTTTGAAGAGTAAGTTAAGGGAAATCTGAGACGCTTGTCCAACAGAATCTCCAACAAAAGAGGAGCTCATCCTGGCCAAATGTGTCTGAGGGTATGCTCTGCTTGTGCTTTTGGCTCTGGTTTGGGTTGTGGAGCCTATCCTGTGCATAAACCACCTCATAGTGTGAACATGCGCAAAAAAAAAGTAATAAAGTGCTTGTTATACAAGAAATCATTCTATGCAGGCTGAATGAACTGCACATTTTTGTATATTAAGGGATTCAGTTGGTAAGCATATATAGTGATATGATGCAACTGATAATCCTTCTGTGCGGGCAGGAGGGGGGACGTTAAGCATGACCAACACGCACATGATCATCAATACCCATTAATGGTGCGCATTCGTTATGGTTAAATCTTGCTAATATTGCTGTGGTATCTTTATGATCGCTATAATCTTTATTGTCTCAGTAGTGAAATATTCATTTGGGTTTTGAATATCTTCTACTGGGTGTCTAAACATTGCACAATATCAGCACAATGATTATGTGCGACCAGGGTCACAATCGGTGGGATATTAATGTGGAACAGAGTACGGAATAATCAACGATTATGTTGATCTAATAGAAAACTGGGAGAATCAGTGGGTTACTTAATTACTGTAAGAAAGGGGAATCATGTAGTTATGTGTTGAAGAAATCATGCAATGAGACAAATCTTGTCATGGATACTGCTGGGGTGTGAAGTGCATATAGAGAGACTGCTGGCGTCTGCTCATGTCAGTAACAGACAGTTCTTGTTTTTTCATTCATACCATACATACCATGTATGCCACACATACCACCCAGTCACTCCACCATGCTAACCGCCAGCCACAGTTAACAAATCAGATTTTCACAAATGGTTTGTGGTTTGGTCAGCATTCGCATGCTCAGCCTATTCCTGTTAATAAGCACAATATGGCCTCTTCTGTCTAGCAGTGTTTGTGTTGAAAGGAAACACTGAAGCTTGTAATCTGCTTCTTAACATCCTAAGGTCTGTTGTACTTTGCGGATATTTCTATCTTTGCATATCAGTCACTTTTCTTTTACCTAACACTGCATATTTGAATAAAGGAGCTCACTCATCAACTTGTCATAGGCTAAATTAGTGAAAAACAGAAATGACACTCATCTGGGTAATTCCTATGGGG
>JAODJW010000117.1:2818118-2833272 GCA_026777045.1 Hyperopisus bebe
GCAGTTCTGAAGGCGAAAGGGGGTCAAACACCATATTAGTATGGTGTTCCTAATAATCCTTTAGGTGAGTGTACATTACCTTGGGCAGGACACCTGGCATGTCAAACACATACTTGAGGCTCAGTTCACGTTTTTTTTTTTTTGGCCCTCAATGTATTCAGATGTAAAAGCATATTGTTCTTCCTTCCCAGTGTGCCAGAAAACTAGCACTGTTTGCAAGGTAGACAGAGCTCCTCTCTGTTCCATGCCAGTTATTTCAGTCCCATTCCAGCGCATTGCCATGGACATTGTAGGACCATTGGAAAAGAGCAGCTTGGGATTCCTGTACGTCCTGGTTGTCTCTGACTATGCTACAAGGTTCCCAGAAGCCTTCCCCCTGTGGTACATCACTACTCCAAAGATAATCAGTGCCCTTGTCCAGCTGTTCTCCAGAATCGGCATTTCAGAGGAGATTGTCACTGATCAAGGGACAAACTTTACATCCAAACAACAATTGGGTATCAAAGCCATAAAAACCAGCCCCTATCACACACAGACTGATGGCTTGGTAGAAAGGTCCAATCAAACTTTAAAAAGAATGCTCAGGAAGTTTGTGTCAGACACAGGAAAAGACAGGGACAAATGTTGCCCTTTGTTCTGTTTGCTTATTGGGAGGTACCTCAAGTATCACCTGGATTTTCCCCGTTTGAATTGCTGTATGGCTGGCCTTTCCGGGGTCCACCTGACTTGTTGGAAAAGAAGTGGGAAGCTCCACAGGCCACCAATTCAGAACAGCGAATTCTACATTATGTGCTGGAAATGAGAAATCATCTTGAGAAATACAGAGCTGAGGCGCAGGAGAACTTACTGCAGGCTCAAAAAATTCAGAAGCTGTGGTATGATCGACATGCTCAACAAAGAGGGTATAAGCCTGGACAGAAGGTTCTGTTGTTACTACCATCAAGCACCAGCAAGCTTCTCGCGAAATGGCAAGGGCCTTATACTATCTTTAGGAAGATGGGGCCTGTCAGGGTATTGTGTATTGGTTAATGTGTTATATCATCCACCCACTAGGGGGCCTCAGTGAGTTATATACATCTGTAGGCTCCAGCAAAGAAGAGTTGTTACTGTTATGTGGTGTCTGTAAAAGAGCACACGGAATTGTGTACTGTTCCACTGCATTCTTAATAAACAAGAGAGCGACGAACGAATGCCTCCTGGTAAATAAATACAAGTAAAAGTTTACTTACTTTTTCAGAAGTAAAAGTGAAAGAAGAGATGGCAAAATTTAATCCCTCAGACAGTTTCAACTTTTGTCCAGCAGAGTGGCCGTCCTGGAGACAGAGGTTCTCACGCTACAGGGTTGCTACAAAGCTGAGTAAGGAGGACAAAGAGGTACAGATTAGCACGTTAATATATGCTATGGGCATTGAAGCGGAAGACATTTTCAAATCGTTCATGTTCGTGGAAGGGGAGAGTGCGGAGGATTACGAGACTGTTCTTGGAAAATTTGAGGAATACTTTATGCTGAAAAGGAATGTGATACATGAACGGGCATGTTTCCATCAGAGAGTGCAGAAGCCAGGGGAAAATGCGGAATGCTACAGATACATCAGAGCACTGTACGAGCTTAGTGAGTACTGTGAATTCGAAGCGAACCGAAATGAACACATAAGAGACAGATTCGTAGTAGGAATAAGAGATAAAGATCTCTCTAGGAGAATGCAGCTAATGACAGCACTTACCCTGGAAACGGCGGCGCAGATGGCACGGCAGGCCGAGGACGTCGCAATAAAATAAACAAAAATAAACTAGAAAAGGCCTCATGGACTGTATCACTTATAACAGGTCGAATCCCTGTTAGTTTTAAGATAATAACATTAACGTCAGCTCCTGTATCTAACACTGAGATATTTAAAAGGTTGGAGTCAAGCACACAGCTCAGGCGCTCAAACATAGTACTGGACAGCCCAGGTGGACCATTAAAATGTATAGGACAGTTTACCTCAAAAGCAGAGCATAGAGGCTGAAAGTATGCCATTACAGTGTATGTGGTAGATGGAGAAACTGTTGGTAATCTTTTGAGCTGAGAGACAGTGGCAGAGATGAGGCTGGTCAAAAGAATAGAGCAGTTAAGCACATGTAACCCAGTAGGAAAAACCTGTGTTGGCATTATTCATTATTTGGAAGAGGTTTTAATTTAGGTGTATAGTTTAAAGGTATATATTATTTATTTTATTTAAAGGAGCTTTATTGGGTTTTGTTAGTTGGACAGTTTATGTGGCGCGATCCCCTTAAGAAGAGAAAAAAAAACTCTAGCTTCGCCCCTTAAAATGAAAAAACCCGGGGTGAAACGGGAAAAGGGAGTGCAGTTAAAAAGAAAAACGGTTTGCTAACGGGAAAGGAGTAACGGAGTTTTTCTATAGTTTAAGCGCATCATTTTATAATTTTTTTTTGCAACAAAATATTGAAAACGTTTACTTGGAGTCTTGGCTAGGTTTTTTTTGGGATCCAGAAGAGCCCATGATTTGGATTCTCTCCTTGCGGAAGGAGATGGCGAGCCAACCACCGAGGAACATTTAAAAGGAAGAAGTACTTGTGGATTCTTCTTATCCCGACCCCGTCGGTCTGGCAGGATTGTGGGTGCACCCAGAATATTGTGGAAAAAAGAGAGGGAAAAGAGCTCTCATCTTGACAGTTCCAAACGAGGACTATTCGACTGGGGTGTTGGTGTTCCATTTATCCATTTTATTTTGAAATGTCGGCTTAGATTTAAATTGTGTGTGTCTTTAATTGCTGAATCTTTTGTTTTTCTTTGTTTTATAAATACTCTATTTGAGGTTAACCAATATCCTTGCTACTCATTGTGTTTGACGCTCAAATCTTAACCCCTCCCTACAAACCTAGACACTGGTCCACCGTAATCTACTTGCATAATCAGGTCGCTCCCATTGGTAGTGGGTTACACATAGTTTTTGAGGGAAGCAGTACCATGAAAACAGAGCCGGTAAAAATCCACCTGAGAGAGGGAGCCGATCCATACGCAGCATATACTGCAAGAAGAGTGCCATTACCCCTAATGTCTAAAGTTAAAGCAGAACTGCAAAGGATGGAAGAACAAGGCATAGTGAAGAGAGTCACACAGCCCACAGATTGGTATGCTCCCATGGTGCCAGTCATGAAACCCAATGGGACAGTGAGAATTTGTGTTGGACTGAACAAGCTGAATGATAACGTTAAAAGGGAGAGATACATACTTCCCACAACAGAAGAAATCCTAGCTAAATTAGCAGGTGCAAGTGTTTTTACATCATTGGACGCAGCGTCGGAATTTTGGCAGATTCCGTTAAGTGATGACAGCAGCCTCTTGACAACATTTATCACCCCAGTGGGGCGTTATTGCTTTAAACGGCTCCCATTTGGAATCAGCATAGCCCCAGAAATTTTCCAACGCAAAATGCACAAGCTTTTAGGAGACCTGGATGGGGTGGCCGTGTACATGGATGACGTGATAGTGTACGGGCAGGATGAAACAGAGCATGACAAACACTTAAAGGAAGTGCTGAAAAGAATGGAAAGTGTAGGCCTCAAGCTAAATAAAGATAAGTGCATGTTTAAGAAAACAGATTTAAGTTATCTCGGTCACATCGTGGATGCTCAAGGTGTCAGAGCAGATCCGGAAAAGGTGCGTGCAATTATTGAGTTGCAAGACCATAATAATATAAGTGAACTGAGGAGAGCGTTAGGCCTTATAAACTATATGGGCAAATACATTCCAAACTTAGCAACGGAAGGGGCTCCTCTCTATGAATTGCTTAAGGCAAAGACTGTATGGGCTTGGGATCAACCACAGAAAAGAGCATTTGGCAATCTCAAGAACATACTTATCAAAGCACCAGTCCTAGCACATTACGACCCAGCAAGAGAAACCATCGTATCAGCCGACGCCAGCAGCTATGGAATTGGCAGTGTGTTACTGCAAAAGCACGACAGCAGCTGGAAACCAGTTGCATACGCGTCTAGAAGACTGACAGATTCAGAGGTCAGGTATGCCCAAATAGAGAAGGAATGCCTTGCAGGCATATGGGCATGTGAAAAGTTCCAAAAGTACTTAGTCGGCTTGGAAAATTTTAAACTGGTCACTGATCATAAGCCATTAATAGCACTGATCAATACCAAAGACCTGGACAGTGTACCAGTAAGACTTTTGATGAGACTCATCCGTTTTAATGCAAAAGCGTAATACATGCCAGGCAAAAGCATGGTGGTAGCAGATACATTTTCACGGAGCCCCACCAAGCACCACAGAGGATTTCATGTCAGCGGATGTGAGTGCCCATGTGAATGCAATCATCCAGGGTTTGCCAGTGTCACAGCAGAAGTCAACAGAGATAAAGATGGAGACTCAAAAGGATGATGAGCTCCGAATGGTGGAGAAATTCGTAAAGGAAAGATGGCCTGAATATGCTAAAAGCATCCCTAACAGCATACAAAGCTTTTACAAGTGGAAAGACTTCTTGTCATTGAGTGACGGACTGCTAGTGCTGGGCAACTGCTTGGTAATTCCAAGAGCAATGCGACAGAGCATCCTTAGTAGAATTCATGAAGGACACCAAGGACTGTCAAAATGCAGAGCTCGAGCTAAAGAGACTGTGTGGTGGCCTGGAATTTCTGAGGATTTGAGGCAAAAGATAGAAACTTGTAAATTTTATATAGAAAACAAATGCACACAGGCTATGGCAGCGAATAGCCATAGACTTATGCATGCATCAAGGGAAACAGTATTTGGTGGTATCCGACTATTATTCACGATATTTGGAAATTCTTCGATTAAGTGTAATGACATCAGAGTGTGTTATACATAAGTTCAAAGCTACCTTCGCAAGATTTGGCATACCCAAACAAGTTGTCAGTGACAATTGACCACAATTCATCAGCGAGGTCTGGAGGAACTTCTGTGCCACGTATGACATCCAACACATTACCTCGAGTCCACACAATCCTCAAGGTAACGGGCATGCAGAACGGGCTGTTCAGACCGCAAAACGGATACTAAAGCAGGAAGATCCATTGTTGGCACTAATGAGTTTTCAAGCTACCCCAGCACCTCTACAGGTGTAAGTCCTGCAGAATTGTTAATGGGAAGAAAAATCCGCACTACTCTACCCACTCTGCAGAAAAACCTCAGACCAAAGTGGCCAAACAAAGCAAGTATAAGAGAGAAGGATAAAGCAGCAAAGGAGCAACAGGGATACTACTTTAACAGGTGACATGGCGTGAAGGACTTGCCTGTTCTCAGACCAGGGGATTCAGTCATGTTGAAGCTGGATGGTGAATCACAGTGGAAGGGACCGGACCAGCTAAGGTGCTAACAGAGAGTACCACTCCAAGGTCATAAAATGTTTCCCATGAAAAGGAGGGTGAAAAAAGGAGAAACAGAAGACATATCCAGCTACTACCTGAAGCAGTTCAAGAAGAGACTTTTAAAACAACAATGAGTCCCGATTAGCCCACACAGAAAGTCCAGCAGCATGGACCCTGATATACCAGTTGAGGCAAACCTACTATCACAAGGTCAGGCAGAGTTAGTAAGCCTGTGGTTCACTTGGACTTGTGAAAAGATGACAGTATTACTGTAAAATGTAACAAATACCAAATGTAGAATGTTTTATGTGGGTGTTATGTTAATTTGGTTATAACACAACATAGTAATGTATGTCTGAATAGAGAATGCTGGACAGTGGAGTCAGTAACATGCAATGTTGGAGCAATATTATGGTGTATAGTTATAGGTCATTGTTTTGTGGCAAGCAAGTTCTAAATAATGGTTTACGGTTTATTCTTTACAGTTGCTGTATAACGAAAAAAAAAGGAGTTCAGAGTGATATTGGGTTCACATGTTAATGGTAATAGAAATGCTACCCTAAGGAATTGACTTTAATGGGGGAGGTGTCAGGGTATTGTGTATTGGTTAATGTGTTATATCATCCACCTGCTAGGGGGCCTCAGTGAGTTACATATATCTGTAGGCTCCAGCAAAGAAGAGTTGTTACCGTTATGTGGTGTCTGTAAAAGAGCACATGGAATTGTGTACTGTTCCACTGCATTCTTAATAAACAAGAGAGCGACGAACGAATGCCTCCTGGTAAATAAATACAAGACAGGGCCTGTCACGTATGAAGTCCACCATCCGGATCATCATAAAGAAAAGTAGGTTTACCGTGTAAACCTATTAAAAGAATGGAAAGAGAGACTAACACCCTCTGTCCTTATGATGCGGCAAATGGAAGATGTAGATGTACTTGATAGTGACCTTTCTCCTTGGAGGGAAAAAAGGAAGATGAACCTCAGTTATTTGCCACAAGAACAAGCTTCTGAGTTATATCAGCTGTTTCAAAGATTCCCGTCCTTGTTTCAACAGAAGCCTGGGTGAACGACAGTGCTTAAGCATGCAATACACCTAAAAGACTTCACCCTATTAGGCAGCGAGCTTACAGAGTACCAGAGAGATTGGTTAACCTCCTCCTCACTATAGGAGGAGATTGTGACCATGAAAAATCTTGGTCTCATTGAGCCTTCATCCAGTGAGTGGTATAGTCCTCTGGTTATTGTACCAAAAAAGGATGGTACATTGTGCGTGTGTATGGACTTCAGGAAGGTAAATAGTGTTTCCTGCTTTGATGTCTACCCCATGCCAAGAGTTGATGATCTGCTAGAGAAAATAGGGTCTGCTATGTAAATCACAACCCTTGACCTCTGTAAAGTTTACTGGCAAGTCCCCTTGGAGGACGCAGCAAAACCATATACAGCCTTCCGAACACCATTTAGGCTGTATCAATTTACTGTGATGCCTTTTGGGTTACATGGAACTCCAGCAACGTTGCAGCGATTAATGGATATCGTATTGAAAGATACAGAGGACTTTTGCGTTGCATATTTGGATGATGTGGTGTTATATAGTGCCACCTGGGCTGAACATGTACAACACCTCACAACGGTCCTAAGAACACTTGGAATGCTGGGTTAACCCTAAATTCTGGCAAATCATGCCAGAATGGGCATGGTGTGAATGGGCAAAGCAGGAGACACGGTATCTTGGATTCCTATTAGGATCTGGTCAAATTCACCCTCAGGTTGATAAAGTTGAGGAAGTTTGGAACAGCCCAAGACCACTTACCAAAGAGCAGTGGAGGTTGTTACTGGACTTGGTAGGTTGTTATAGAACATTTATTCATAACTTTGCCACAGTTGCAGCGCCCCTAACCACCCTAACTATGAAAGCAGTCAAGAACCCAGTGCAGTGGACAAGTAGCTGTGACGAAGCCTTCCAATCACTGAAAGCTCATCTCTGCTCCTCGCCAGTCCTTTAGAGTCCAAATTTTAAGAAGCCCTGGTGTTGGAATTGGAGCTGACCTGTCACAAGGGGAAGAAGGTGAAGAAAGGCCGGTACTGTACTCGAGCAGAAAATTGCTGCCACGGGAAGTTCGGTACTCAACTATTGAAAAACAGTGTTTAGCTATTGAATGGGCATTGGAGAGCCTTCGCTACTACCTTCTGGGAAGAGAGTTTGTGTTGGAAACCGATCATAGAGTGCTGACCTGGATCAATAGTATGAAGGACACCAACGCTAGAGTGACCCGGTGGTACCTCACCTTACAACCTTTTAACTTTTGCATTCGTAATTGGGCAGGAGTTAAGAATGTTACAGCAGACTATTTGGCCCGATTGCCACCTGTTGAAGACAATGGCAATCTCAGAGAGGAGGAAAGTGATGTGACGAAGTTCACAACAGCACTGTAGGGCACGAATACATACTGATGTACATTTATCTCTCCATAAACCGGCAAGTTGTGGGTGCACACATAACACAGCCGGCATCTTCGTATTTATCAAACATTTACAATGCATTTTCATAAAAAATATAACCCTAATTATCCAGCTAACCTACACTAGAATAAAAGACACAACTTCATCTTTACATTGCTTTAAATATTTTATGGTTATACACATTTTGTTTTACCCCCGTGAGCGTCTGTTCATTGTGTTTGGTTCCATGTCTGAGGCAGCCCAATGATGTCATCAAAGGAGCATGGGGGAAACCAAGTGGGAAATCCCAAAATAATGTATTTTTCCGTTCCATGCATGGGTAGGGGAAATGTGTGGACTATTCCAATTTATTAATTGTTGTTGGGATGTCCATATTTAAATATTGTTGTGTTTATTCTGTGGAATAAGTATAAATAATTAGCAAGTGTGAGAAATTGTTGTTTTATCTTTATTTTTTTGGTTCTTTTTCTATTCCACTGTCCACTGTAAATAAATCACACTGGGCACTACGTAAATCACTGAAAATGAAACCTCCAAAAATGGTGATTGAGCCATCTGAATTCTTTTGGAATTAGTGTGTCAAGAACCAAGCAAATTTTGCAGTTCCTTCTGGTGACATTGAGGTTACCAGCAGAAAGCTCTTCTTTAGGTGCAGCCTGTAATTTCTTATAATAAGCATTGCTTACACCCTTCAAGAGAGATTTTGCAATTTTTCCTCTCTTACACATGCTGGCCCATCTTTGATGTGTCTGTCCTTTTTTGTGCAGGACTGCGCCACTAGCAGAACTCTGACTTGAGCAAGCTGATATTTTTTTTGGTTTCTGCCCAATCAAAAAACAGTATCTGGCCTTATAGGAGGAAAAGGTGCATTGTGCAAGGGCCTTAAAAAAGGGGGCATGAGTTTTCCTGCTGTTATTTTTTTTGATCCACTTATATTTAAAAGAAATAGGGCAGTTGGGGTTTCTTTTTCTGAACTCTTGATACATGACATGGGTCCAGGATCTTTTCAGGTGTTTCCCATTTTTCGAAGGGGCTATCTTTTTTTCCATTGCTTGTGGTTTAGAACTATCTTAAAGCATCTGGGCACAAATTGTGTTTTTCACTATTTTATTTCAATACTCTTTGACTCCACTTCATCAGTTTTATCTTCTTCCACATAAACTATATCTTCTACATCTTTATAGTATTTAGGAAAATTATCTGATTTCTGTTCCTCCTCATCATCATATTTTTGGTGTTCACTAATATCAGGTTTCTCCACAAATCCAAGCCTCCCCACAGAATTGTTTTTAAATTGTTTGACTACGTCTCTCAGACCCTTTCTGTTGCTGTTCCATACCACAGAAAGCCACTTGAGATTTTTAATGTTGTCATTTTTGAAAGTCACTAAAGAGATTTCCGACCAGATATTAGAACTGAATGGTATATCTTGTTGGGTAGGTTCCCTAATTTATTAAAATGGATAGCCAGATTTTTCAAATCACCGATTTCAGCCCATAAATTGGACTTTCTTTCATTGGGTAGAACCTTCATGTGTGTTAACCTGTTTAATTTTTTTAGAGATATATTGTCCTGAAACTATCTAAGCTGAGATGGTAAAAACAACTCTTAAAGACTTTTTTTTTAAAAAAAAGCTTAAAAAACACATTCTATCTAAATATTCTCCAAAACATAAAATTAATAACTGGTACCTTGTTCAATTAGCTACTGTTCACAAACTGATTTGGAAGAATTCCCAAACTTCTTTTCACCTCGTTACAGCTTTGAAATGTGCAGTAGCATTTGAAGTAAATGGATGATAAAAGTACTGCAAGCAAAACTGTCAATATCTATGAACTCCCCAAGTAAAATGAAATGACAAAGCTGGATGTCCTTTAGATGGGAGTGTTGCACTTAATAAAATTATTTTTTGTACTGCATTGCATTTTATGTTGAAGGGTCATTGTGCATCTACTTGTCATTTCATATGTACTAAAATTACTCACGTATTTAATTTTAAATTTATAACCGTTTGCCTAGTTTGTTTGCATACTAAGTGATAATGAAGTGCAAGTTTGACTGAAGGGATGACAGCTCTATACTGGAATATGCTCAGCAGCATTAGCACCAGAAATTTAAAGTCAAAATGTGTTCTTCTGTTTGATCAGCATTTATATTTTAAGACATGTGTGTTGTGTCCAGAGTTTGGACGAACAAGCAGGGATCGGGAAATCAGGAGCAGGCAACGGAAAGTCAGGAATACGGGGTTCATTTCAGGATAAACAGGGAACCACACGGAGGAAACACCAATGACAGATCTAGGAGAGACAGACTAACACATGGACTAAATACACAGAACTGAGGGACAGAAATGCAGAATGGCTGAGAACAATCAGGAATTCACATAATGTAGATGAGGGGTCGTGGCACACAGGAGGATCATACGAGCAGGTCATAACAACGTGAAAGTAATGTATCACAGCAAATAAGGTAATGTATCACAAAAAAAAATTTAAATTGAACAAGGGAACTGTCATTCTACACACAATGTCTTTCAGTTCTGCAAAACAGCCCCAATTTCAAAAAAGTTGGGACAGTATGAAAAATGCTTGTGAAATAAAAAGGGGGAATTTGTATATTCTATTCATCCGGCCTATTGGAATTATTAAAACAACTCATTAAACTGGTGGTTTAGCTTGTGAATTTGTTTAATGAATTTCAATACATTTCAGTATAATTAATTTTGAAAAAAAATTACTAGAGAAATCTGATGAGTGCAAGCTGAAATATAGTGTCACGATCACGGAACATGGGCAGGCAGGAAGCGGGGAAGGATGAGACAGGAAGGCAAAAATCCGAAAGTAAACGGGTTTATTATCATGAACAGGGCAGAAGGTGACAAACATCAATGACAGATCTGGTGACAACTAACTCAGACGCGGACTAAATACACAGAAGTGTAATACAAGAAATAACACGAGGTAACGAGGGGGACGTGGCACACAGGAGGATTGGACGAGCCGGGTGTGACAGAACCCCCCAGGGGAGGCGACGGATGAGACGAGACGGGGAAAAAAGAACCTGAAACACAAGAGCAAAAAACATCAATGGGACACAGGGAACAAAACCGAAACACAGAACAAGCACAGATATCGAGACCCAGAGGGCACAAAGAATGGAGGAACAAAAGGTCCATGAGTGAACAGAGGAGACACAGAGGGACGAGGAACAGAAACAGGAGGGACGAAGGAAGGAGGCGGAGCAATAAAGGCGGGAGGACAATGGAGAGCCCGAGGGAACCCCGGCGGGCCAGGGAAGGCAGCCGCGGGGGCCACAGGCGGACAGGAGGATGGAGCCGAAGGGGACCACACAGGGGAGGAGAAGACAGGCTGAGGGACAAATGGAGGAAACGAGGAGGAAGGCGGAGGGAATCCTGGCGCAGGTGAGAAGGAGGGGGAAGCTGCAGCAGGCCACGGGGCAGCCAGAGCCGGGGAAGGCGCCGTCTGACGGCAAGCTGTAGGCGGCCTATGAACTGTGGCAGGGGGACCCAGAGGCGGCCGACAAGGTGTCGGAGGAGGGCCCACAAGTGGACGACGAGCCCCCGGAGGGGGACCCGCAGGCAACCGCCAAGCCACAGCCTGGGAGAGCGAGGGCGAGCCAGGGGGCAGGGCGGGCAGGACCCGGTCCCTGCGCCTATGTCCTCTTCCCTTCCGGGACACAGACAGATCAGGCAGCTCAGGCACGTCGGGCACCGGCAAGACAGGCAGATCAGGAATGACAGGTGTCAGTGGGACAGGCGGGTCAAGCGTGGGAGCCAGGTTGATGCCTCACAAGCAGGTGTTGCCCCTTTTAGAGCCCGCGGGACCCACAGGATAACGTCCCACACTGTCCTGGCTCCTTTAAGAGCTAGACAGGTTCCCCGGAACTGCACGCGAAGGCAACTTTGCGACAGGGGTGCTGTCTGGGGTGCTCACTGCCGGGATCGGGAGGGGCTCCTCCTGATAGTCAGCGGAGAGAGAAACGGCTGAGAGGTAGCATGTTCCCAGGATGATCATTGGGACCTCCTCTGCTCTCGTCTCCTTCGGCTTCTTTTTCCTCCGCAGGGTGGTTGTCGGTGGAGGAAGGACCATCTCCTGATGGAGGGATGGTGTTACGGGTCCCACAAAGCGGTACCAGGGTAACAAATATAATCTGCATTAAACAGAAAAGAGTTACAGCAACAAGGACACGTGCGTTGCGTTTCGTGATAAATCGTCTCTTTATTAAACATTTTAAACCGTATCCTGTCATTCTCATTTCAGATCAGTTACAGTACTTCAGTTCCAACATGAGTACTTATACTTGTTTTAATTCACTGTCAAAAAAACTGACTAGTCAGCTTTTAACAGATTTTACACATTTTTACCCCTAAGCATTTCCTTTGATTTTTATGCAAAATTGCATTCATTCAATAATGAAAATACCACCATTTACAGTTTACGCTTTCACTTCCACGTAATACAATTATCACGAGTATCCACTACCCTCACTCATACAATCCTTAGTACCATACCTGCAACAAATGCATCATTCTGAAGCGCGCAGTTAGACAGGTTTGCTTTAACTGAACAAAATATTTTAACAGTTTAGATATAGCAAACAGATTTTTCTCTCGCCCTTCACCATTGCCGACACATCTCATGTACTAGCTTTTACTGTCAATGCACCTACATGCAAATGGAAATGCACCTTTCTCCCTTCTGCCCAGAGCGACCCCCAGTGGGTGCCATGCACCATTTCCATGTTTTCCCTTTTTTTTTCCATCCTGAGCTATTAAAGGAATGGGCATTGATTACACGCCTATAGATAAATATAAAAGTAGAATGGTAAAACAAAGACAGTTCAGGATCTAACTAAAAGACAGCATGACAGAAACTGCAATGGAGGAAAAATTCAGCAAAATAGTATCATAAAAAACAAGTACAGTAAGACCGCAGACATTAGCGAGGTTACATTCCAGAATCTTTACACATTTTTTAGCACATTTACTTTACTTTACATTAACGTGTACTTACTATTACAAATTAGTAAATTATTTTCTGATATTTAAGTAATCATTAGCATTCCTGTCAAGTATTGCCAGGGCACGGACTGGGGAAGCAGGGACAGGACGCAAGAAGTCAGGGAACACGGGGTTTAAAGGTGAACACAAGCAGGACATGGAACTGGCAGCAAACTCAAAATTACGTTAATGGCCGGACTTGGGAAACATACTTAAATGCAGACTTAAATACACATTACTAATGACAGCAACTCGAAACAGCTGATCACACGAGGACTCCATACGAGGTAGATGAGAGGGTGTGGCACATGGGAGGATAGGACAAGCAGGTCATTACAGTTCCAAAGGGAATAAACTTCGAGAATGGGATTCGCATCTTGTAAAGGTATAGTACAGTATATACATAAAAGGAACGTTTCCATAAGAAAACCATGTGTTTTAAGGGATTTTTTTTTACCTGATTTATATTGTATGTCTTGAACTTTCCCCAAAAACACAGTACAATCTTCATTAACTAAATTTTTCTTACCAATTTTACACATAAAAGCAGGAAAACTTACTGTGAAAGATAAACATAAACACTTCTGTAGGGTTTTTTGAGGATTTCGCAGATGTGCGAAAAAATCACAGATGCCAGTAAGTTCAGTTCCAATGAAATTTTTGTGGATCTGTGAATTTGCGAATCAGGAAGCGCGAATGCACGAAGGCTTACTGTACAACCTCTTCTCATTTCGAGTCCAGCATCCTCACTAAGTGAGCCAGAAAATTGCCATGAAGAACTCCAGTCACCACAGATGAAAGGATAGACCTAACAGGGCCAGTAGAAGTATCCACCCCCAAGAGAACACATCCAGCAATTAAAAAAAGAGCAGACACCAAAACATACAAGCAAATTTAGAGCCAAACTGAAGTATACCAAGGAAAAACAACAGGAAGAGACCAAAGAACTACATAATCTGAACAGAAAAATGAAAAGACTCCAGGCTCAAAAGTTGAAGAAGATGGTGAACAGGCAGCCTGGAAATGCTTCACAAAAGTTTATAAGTGCTGTAATTTTATGGAAAAATGATTGTATGAACTTTTTCATAAAATAAATATATTCTTTAAATTGTGGTATTGTGTTAAATATGTCAGCTAAGCTCAGAATCTGTGCTAAACTTGTGATGCCCGGTGAGAATGGAGGAGGCAGACCCCGGAATGCAGAGGCAAGCAGGTTTATTCAGAAACTCGGGTGCAAACAAAACCAGGAGGGGAATCCGAAATCGGGGTCGAGTCACAGGCGAGGGTCGAGAACCGGGGAGATCAATCCTACACAGACTGACGAGACGAGGTTCCGATGGAAAGAGAGGAAAGGGACCAGTGAGGAAGCAGGACAGGGCAGGTAGGCAGGGCAGTCAGGTCGGAGGAGCAGGCAGGAGACAGCGGGCAAGACAAACCAGGGAGACAGAAGACAAAGAAACTGCTCAGCAAGGTGCATTCAGAAATGGCACCAATACTTCGCACCGGCTTCCAGATGTCGTCCGTTTAAATAGTAGTGCTAGTGGCGCTACTGGCTGCCAATTGTCCACCGGCGCTTGGCCCCACCCTTGTGAGCGTGACAAAACTATGGATATACAGCACTAAATCTCATGAAACACTGAATTTAATCTCTGAAACACCATTCTCATTACCGCGAATTATTTGATTATTAGAAATTGATATTTAGTTTGTAATTGTATTTAAACAATTTATAGCACTTCTTATTTAATATTTGTTACAGAAATAATATACGTCAGTGTTCAGTAAAATATCCTAAAAAAAAACAAGATGTAAATCATCAAGTATATTGCGGTAATGAGAGAAATGAAAAAAATGATAAAACATAATAAATATAAAAAAGTAATGTCTCCTGGGTTATATATACCTCTGAGCAAGACTGTTAATAATCTACTTTAAAAATTACCGGAAATATACATTTTAAACCATATATTTGATATATAATGTCATGTTGCGATAATGATATGTTTTTCTGGAATCCATGTCTAAAATACCAATAAATATATAGAAAATATTCCAAATAAAATCTGAAAATAATGTTTTTACTAAGTTCAGACCTTAACCTTAAATGTTCAAAAGGAAATTTGTTTTCAAATTTCTTTTGAAAATTTACCAGTTAGATTCCTTTTAAATCTGGATTTCATGCGAATCACCCCGATTGATGTTCTCCAGTCCTTTGTTGCTGCAAACACAAGATGGCAAACCATATTGATTCTAGGGCTGTCGCGGTTAGGAAATTTCCCTTGCGGTTTTTATGGGTGGCTCAATAGCGCGGTATGCGGTATTACCGCC
>JAODJW010000117.1:2867324-2877884 GCA_026777045.1 Hyperopisus bebe
CAGTTCTGAAGGCGAAAGGGGGTCAAACACCGTATTAGTATGGTGTTCCTAATAATCCTTTAGGTGAGTGTACATAACCGCTTATCCAGTTTTAACTAGTCTGGAGCCTCACCCAGGAAGATGGGGGTTGTGGCGCCCAAGTCACCTGGGCTGGGATATAGATTGGATTTAGCCTAAATAAATTGGGTATTTACAGTAATACATGCAATATGGGTAGATGCATTTGAATACGTGGGTTTGTAATTTTTGTTACTCGCACTGTCTTATAATCAAAATAATAATATCGATTCTCATAATCGATAAAATAATGATTTTACCAATAGGACTCTTATTTGCTGGTCCTGGTCAGCCCTTGGCTCATTCCCAGCGGGTATTTTACCGTCTCTTCGTAGCAACAATGAGGATTAATCAAGAACAGGTTGACCGCCCTGTTTTGACGTAAACCTCACGATATGGGAAGTAGAAGACTAATTCATGGAGAACTGGGAACACCTTCATACTGGGAACAGAGGAATGCTGGCCAATTGCGTGGTGCAGAGATTCACCATCGATTCCTTTTCCAACCAGATGTATCAGGATGGATTTAGAAGAGAGATCAAAACTTCAGCAGTATAATGAGAAGGAGCCAAGGTTATTTGTGTCAGATATGAAGTGGCTTGCTGATTCTGGAGTGAGTTTTAAATGGGCAGGCTAGTGTGTGTGTGTGTAAGACAGTGGCTGTGTTCCTTCCTAGGTCCATTTTCTCTGTCCTAATGAGATGAAGATGAAGATGGTGTACCTACATCCTGTATAGCTTTGAGTCTGTCGTATTGATCAGCCACTTGCCCCTGCACTTGGACAGAGGCTTCATCGCTGCTTGGCATCTTGGTAGCTGCCGTTATCAGAATCCTGATCCTGCAATCCAGTATTCTGCGTTTTGCCTTGGATGCGGCCTCCCTTTCCCCTTGATCTGGCTTACGGAGGCAACGCAGGCATGGAGACAAGATGATGCGATGGATCGACAACTGAGGGCAGTGGCCTGTGGGGGCAGGGAATAGGGACCCCACGAGCACCAAGGAACAAAGGAAAAGAGGATTTCTGAAGTGTCTCGAACGCAGCCTTTGGAGTCGTCGGCATAGTTGACGTCACCTTTGTTCAGCGTTGAATCGTTGGGATTGAGACTAACTCCAGTTCTGGAGCTGACAGTCTCTGTCTTTAAATCGTGGCCATCTGGACTGCTTTCATCCTTGTGGATGCCTCAGACTCTGTTGGTAATACCGTTAGCCGTTCCGGCTGGGCACGTCAAGGCTCGTGATTAAGAGTACCCTGCAAAAATGCCAAATAAAGAGTATAAAAAATGTTTGGATGTAAAACCATAATCGCGTGCATGGATGCTGAAAATGAATCCTCAGTTTATTCTGCATAGTGATAATGCACCTGATCTCTGGATGTATATTCATCAGTTTAACAAAATCAACTGGAGATCATATGTAGATACAGGTCAGTAGAGATTCAAACAGTTTAGTGTTTTCCATATAGGTTCTTTTAATAGTGCACACACTTCAACTATAATGTGAGACATTAAGATGCCTTTGATGTCAGACGCTAGGGCAGAATAATAGCTGTTAATCCCACAGCTTTGCTCTAATCCAGGGTTGTTGTCTCAGAGATTGATGGCTGGGAGCAAATTGGACGCTCATGCGATAAATAAATGGACTCATAAGGGCAACATAACATAAAAACAACATAAAAGGCGGCCTTGCTTTGCTGCTTTTGTGCAATGGATGTTTACAAATGTTTATCATTATGTAAAAATATTCATCACTTTGATCGTTTGTAGCATCCCTTGCATATGCGGTAACGCATGATAATTGGGGCTTTGTTCTGGTCACAATGGGCAGTTGGATGATTTCAAACCGCTTTTTTAAACTAGGGAGTGTGCTGATTCTGAGCACAGCCTTCCACCTCAAGGGTTACGGGTTCCATCCTTTGCATGCTGGGTGTGTGTGTCACTCCTGTGTGCGTTTAGGTGAGTTTCCCATGGCTTAGGAGTGGCCTGACCCCTCTCTGGGGTGTCCCCCGTCTCGTCTTTTGTGTCCCACAGGGGAGATTCCAGGCTCACCTGCATAAATTAGCAATTAATTAGCAATTGGTTTGGACTGATAAATTACTAATCAGTTTGATATGGATGAGTTTAGAGATGCTTTATGACCAATTTTGAACCTCTTTAAACCTTTTTCCACCAAGGCTCTTATTCATAACATTTAAATGACCTTTCATATAAAATTAGGATGAAATAGCTTATTATTGAAATTGTTTGAAATTAAATGTTGTAGTGCTTAATGTGTTGCAGGAATTTCCTTTCCTGGAAATGCACGTTTTCTGGCAGCTCATTTAGTATTGCACATGTTTACTAACCATGTGGACTTGGTGAAAAAAACTGGGTTATTTGCGGAACTGATCGAGTCGCTCCCCAGGGAATGATCTGACATCAAGGGCTTGTGGGAATTTTAGTTTTCTTGTACTCATCTAATGAGATAGAACAACTTATCTGTGTCAGCTCCTCCGAGTCCCTCCGAAAGGGATAAAAGTATTTCCCCTTGACATAATTTAAAATATAAGCCTTTGAAATGGGTAATGGTGCCATAATTGCGAGGGGAAGCGTTACCGTCATGTGACCTGTTATTAGCAGAGATAATGATGTGAGTCCCCCGAACCTCGTACACAGCAACATACGGAATCCAGGCTAATCTATTCCTCCACGTTTTTTATGCCGGAGGTAAACTACATTTAAAATAAGTGAAACACTTTCGATAGCACAGTCAAATTAACTGAATTTGCACGATTATGTCTGAACGTCTCGTGGTGGTACACATTTATGAACTATACAGCCTGGTATTTTTTATAAATATTTGCAGAATAATGATGAGCATTTTTATATTTACAGTTCTAATTATTATCCTTTGTAAATGCAATAAAAGCTGCGAAATGGAAACAATTGTCCAAACCTGTAATTGAGTCAATGAGATCAAACAGAGAAAAGCACTCTATCAAGTAATAAAATTAGCTGTTGTGAAACGTATCTATTTCCCATGACTGATTTCCCATGCAGGGACAAGGTAAGCCCAACCCGTGAAGAGCAGGGCATAAGGCTGGCCAGGATGCCGGTGCACTGCAGGGCTCACATACACTGGGCACAGCCTGTCCGGGATACCAGTGCACTGCAGGGGACATGCACACACACACATTCTGAGCACAGCCTGGCCAGGATGCCAGTGCACTGCAGGGCACGCACACACTCTGGGCGCTTTAGCGATGCCACTCCAGCTATGTGTTTTTGGAAGGAAAGTGGAGCACCCAGGGGAAACCTGCAAAAGCAGGAGATGCAGAATTTCAGCCAACAAACATTCAAATTAATGTTTCCATCTTTTGGCTCAAAATATGGTTATAAGCTGTGAGCGGAAAAGTGCATCCAGCAAAATAAAAATTAAAAATGGAAATTAAAAATTTGATCAGAAATTAAGAAACTGGCCTTTAATATTGCAAAATACCACTGTTGACATTACTAATTTCAATAAGTGACAAAATAAATATAAAATAGCTCCTTTTAAAACCTTTCATCTCAACCTTCTCAAATTCAAACAGAAGCTTTATTAAAGAGAGCATTGTTTGCTGTGGTTTTGTTTTGCCCATTCTTCCCCCAACGCTTAATGATCTGTGGATCATTTGTTTCTGTCTGCTGGAAGCTCCTGCTCATGTTCAGCTCCCTGACGGTTTTCCCCGATGAGCTCATCACCGTCATGCTGGCCAGTGGCTGAGGTTCACTCCACTACAGTATTTTACCACTAATCCAAATTTAAATGATTTCTCAAGGCATCACATCAGCACTGCTCCTTACAAAATACATTAAAAATTAAGCATAAATAGGTGAAAAACCAGTAGGTAGAAATTCCTCAAGGGGAAACCCTTTAGTGTCATATTTTCAAAGAGTTATAAAGCTTCCAGTTTTTCACATGACTTAAAAGCAAGCTCTGGAGAGCTCAGTAGGAATGATAGGAGAGTAAAATCAGGCCCCATAGCTGGATCTACCAGTAGTCTATGGATGGATGGCAGGCAGGCAAAGCAGGGGCAGCCATTAATGCTGGATTTTGGAGAAAAATGAATGCTGCCTGAAGAATTTACATTAGAAAGCGGAGTTAAAAATGGACACGATCAGCTGTGTTTCACACCTTGAGTAAGAAAAGAAAGAATGTTGACCTACATCCGCTATTAGGCTGTAAATACCATCAGTACAAAAGTACAGTAAATCCACTGGCCGTGTACCCTGTGCCACGGAGGCTAAGCCTGTACCCTTAGGAAGGAAGAAAAATGCATATCTCAGTTTAAATGCAGGGAAGTACCATCGGGATTTGATTAATTCGACCAGAGTTACTACTGCAATAAGTACATAAAAAATAAGTACATAAAAATTATAAAGAATTTAGATAGATAGTATAGACACTTCCCAGGTTACCATGGTCTACCATATTTCGACATAACGATGGGTATTCTAATTACATTTTGTTTTTCATTTTCAGTACATTATTAAGTAAATTACATGATATTCAACAATTTATTACAAAAATAGTTTTTATGTAAATGTTTTTGCCCAACTGTAAAATAATGTAAGTGTTCTAAGCATGTTTTATGTAGGCTATGATGTTTGTTACAGTAGGTTAGGTGTACTGTATTAAAATGCGTTTTCGCCTTGCGATATTTTCACCTTACAATAGGTTTATCGGAACGTAACCCCGTCATAACCCGGATAGAGGCTGTAATGTGAGAACTAATTGTGACCTCTGTCCAAAGATACATTATCACTGCAAGTCAGAAAAAGAGAGAGAGAGAGCATTTGGAAATTGGAAACTCTTTGCTTAAGGCGATGATGGCTTTCACTTCCAGTCTTCAAAGGATTAAAAAAGTTTTCAAATTCCTTTTAATCTCTTTTGTAGCACACTAACCCAATAAGCCTGATGTTTAAGGTTTTCTATCTTAACATACATTCTTACTACCTCTGTTTAACTTAACATTAATTCTCTTTCTTGTAAAGCCTCTTCTGATTATAAATGTGACAATCAGGAATTTATGCCGTAGTCATAGCTGTGACATTCAGATGATAGAAATAGTGTGCGAATTTTACTCTCTGTAGACTTTCCCTTACAAGCTGGAACAAAAAAATGCTTCCTGGAGGTGTCAGAGGGCCTTTTTTAAGCTGTGCAGCTATTTTTTCACTCTGAGACTTTTTTTTCCCTCCCTCGCGCAGTACCTGCATGAGAACGGAGTGGTGCACCGGGACCTGAAGCCAGAGAACCTCCTATATGCTACTTCAGCTCCAGATGCTCCTCTCAAAATAGGTGGGTCCTGCACAGCTTGAAGGGGAACAGTGAAGGAACAGGCCGTCATCTCTGTGGATGCCTGGCATGATTTCATTTGAAGATCATCGTCTTCATTGGTCATTTATATAGCTAGATGCAGTCATTTCTGTAGCCAGACATTAATTAAATCACATTGTATCCTTTGTTAATCTATAATGACCATGACCCAGGTGGAGAGGATGGATGGATGGATGGATAGATAGATAAATGTTACATCATAAAGGATTTGAATGTTACTAACAATTAATTTTTTCCTAGCTGATTTTGGTCTTTCAAAAATCGTGGATGACCAGGTCACTATGAAGACAGTATGTGGGACTCCAGGGTATTGCGGTCAGTTGATGTTTCCAGTATTTCACCATGATGAATGTTTCATTTTACTATATTATGTTGGTAATGTTGCATGCAATTTGTAGTAACAAATTCCAAGTTTTGCGCCAATGATTATGCCAAATGACCATTGATCCCAGTGGGTCAAAGTGGGTGAATTTAGCTCACTGTATTTTTACACCGGGGATATTTACATCATTCCTCCTTGTGCCATTTTCTTTTGGCACCGTTCCGGTGATCTTGGGCAAACAGCTGAACTGTGACAATGCTGACAACTTTATAAATAAACA
The DNA here is from genome assembly GCA_026777045.1 of Hyperopisus bebe. NCBI lineage: Eukaryota > Metazoa > Chordata > Actinopteri > Osteoglossiformes > Mormyridae > Hyperopisus > Hyperopisus bebe. Next base: position 2,873,338 of record JAODJW010000117.1, read on the forward strand.
ATCCAAGCCGTCCCCTTGTTCCGCGGGGATATTTACACCCATGGAGTGTTAAACTGGCATCAGAAGGTGACAGAGGGTTTCATCAGATCCCCTTCGTTCTTTACCATGTATGAGGTGCCGTGCAGAGAACAGCTTCAGTCGCTGCATTTATTTTTATCCAGCTTTGTAAACGGTTCATCTGAATTATGAAAAGTATCGCTAAAGCCCTAAAACTTTCTTCAAAACATGCATCATTTGCATATTTCATTAATGATTATAAACATTTTCACATTTTTTAGATTATTCACTTATTGCATAAATTGCATAAGGGGGGGGGTCATTCACACGCCACAAAAACTAAACAGCGCTTTTCCAATATCTGTTTAATTCTCACTTATTTTGTCTCCATATGACCCCCTACTGTAAAGACGCCAATTCGGAACATCTCCTGTATGCTGTGGGATTTGCATATGATAGCTGACCTTCCTGAAAGTTGCCGATTTTGCAACTATAGTCTTGACCATTGAAAATGCCACCTGTTACTCTTCTGAAAGAGGGACAAAGGCAAGCTTTAAGCATATTTCCATTGAAAGCAGACATGGAAAGTACATGTAGTGATGTTGATGCTGCTCATATGTCATATGAGGAAGCCAACTACCACAAGTAATCAGAAATTGCACCAGAAGGAGCCCTCACAAATTTTCCAGTCAATGCACACAACCATACAGGGCTTACATCTATAATAAGTGTACACTATTGTGAAATTAATGCATAAAGTTTAGCATTTTTATGCATCAATCATGAAATTTTGCACTCATTAAAGCACATCAGGTAGGGCTTTGTTATAAACGTATGGTTTTTCATACCAAACATACATCTTCTCTTGAACCATAACCTTTCAAATTCAGTCCTGTTGATGCCCAACACCAGAACGCTGTAACACCATGGTTTATTTGCTGTCATTCACGGTTCAAGTAGCAAAGTTGGTTTTACTTGCAGAGACGTTCGCAGCTATATGGCTCATAGCCTGTGCCTTGCCCAATCTAAGCAGTCTGGAACATGACTCACGTTTCAATGGTTTCCTAGGGCCACTCGCAGGCAGATAACGTGGCTTTGAGTCTCCAAGTCACAGGAAGGCCGGCTCGACTGTAGCTGCGTGCTGTTAATCGATCCATCTGCATGTTGAATTAAGAGGGGGCAGCGCAGTGGCATCCCAGCTTACATCCTGTGACAGCCTGTGCTGCTGGGTACCGTAAACCCAGCAAAAATGCACGTCTCGTCTGTGCATGACCGGCAAATAAGGATTTTAATTAAGGAGTGGAATGTATCTAAGGGACCTGGGTCCCTGCAGAAACGCTGACCGCTCTATTAAAGTGTGATGGATAGACCCTGTCGCTCCATGCTATGCAATAAAGCAGCTTTGTATTACAGGCACGACCGAGAAAAGGCAAATGCCCAAACTGTGATTGCAGGATCATGTTAATGTATGCAGAACAGCAGGCTACTAACCTACTTATCCATGCTGATATTAATGACCTCTGTATATGCAGATAATTTGCATATAAGATCAATAGATAGATCACAATTAGATCACATTTAGACAGGAAAAAAGTACATTTCGACAGTAATAAACAGTAACAATAAATAAATAATATAATTGCATGTATATGTAAAATTACAAGCATACATGTACAGTTTATGCATATTACATGTATATGTATATGACCATATAAGCCCGGTATATGCTCTGTCTCCCTCAGCTCCTGAAATCCTTCGGGGTTGCGCCTACGGACCTGAGGTGGACATGTGGTCGGTGGGAGTCATTACGTACATCTTGTAAGTTGGACCTGTTGTAAATTCTGGAAAATGCTCGATTGCATTACAAAAAAACAAGAATTCCACCAAGGTTTTTCAGTATACCATTTTACTAGAGCCTACTTAAAACACAGCATGATCTAACACATTTAGGGGGGAATGCAGAGTTTTTCTCATTTTTACAGGCTGACACAAAGTCTACGTTATAACATTATAAAAATTGTGAAAGCGTAGCATAGCTTACTTAAGAGTAATTTAATGATGTGTTTCAGCTTTTATGTTATTTATAATATTACAGTAATCACCTTCGTGTTCTATAACCGGGGATTACAAATGTAATTCAGGAGCCAAAGCTAGGAGACCCCTCCCAATAATGCATCATCACATGAGTACCTAAGTTCCATTAATATTTTTTTATCTTGGGGGGGGGGGGGCACCACTAAATGCTTTTTACTTTTACGGGTTGTGTAAAGTACCTATTAATAATGACATTTAGATAATTTACTGAACATCTCTGTGTACCACCTATAGAGGTTCCACAAACTTTAACTTGAAAACCAACATATGCGTTAAGTGCATTCAAAAAAGTTTCAGAATTATTGAAATTCTCAGTACCTTTGTAATACTGTCATCATAGTAAATTGCTTCTTGATTGAGGTTAAACATAACACAACTCTTAATTGATAAACTATGGTTATATAAATGCTATGGTCCATAACTAATCATTATGTGTTTTATTTTTGGGCTTAAGCTAATTACAACAAGGCACCTTACTGTTTCTAATGATTACTATCACATTATGTTACAATGTCTATTAGTGGCCAACTATGGGTGGCTAAAGAACAAGGAGAAAAATTAGTTTGATAAAGTTAAGAGTGGGTCTGAAAAAAAGAAAGTGTTTCAGTCTGTCTGCCCAGTGTCAAAAATCTTAAACTGAAATATAGGGAAAATGAATATCAGTCAGCAGAAAAACTGAAAGGCAAAATATCCAACTGTGAAGATGAGGACATAGACTTCAGCATAAAAATGATTGTTGACTGCTTGTTTTGACAGATGGTTGCTCATTTTTAAGGAAAATACTTGACTGGATCCATAAAGAATCTTGTAATGTAACTGATGCCCTTAGCATGATTTTAGATACCCTTGTGTTTTTTATATGGAGAATAAAAATCTTAATTATTCAAAAATTTTGTTTTTTATTTCCTGGGAGAATCTTGTTTTAATTTGATACATACTAACACCAATTTCTAAATTGTTACCCATGAAACTGTAGCATAAACATCCGATTCAGCAATGGGCTCGCGAAAGAAATAACAGGGACTTTGTGGGGTTATATAATCAATGAGGGCAAGGAAAAGAAGAAATTGAGATGCACAATGAATCATAACATTGAATGGAATCCCCAATGAAGTGAAACTTCAGTAAGACCCTGCGGAGATTATTCCTTTTTTCAGAAAAATCCTAATTGCAGCGGAACGTCAGCCTGATCTTTTCTTCCATCCTTTAGAACTCCTTTCCTTGCCTCTTAATATTCCGCTACGGTCTTTGCCTCTGTTCTGTCCACCTCATATTCCTAGGAATTTGTATCTCTGGGAATCCTGGTCATCCTCACCAGAGAGCCACCTCGTTACTGTGAAAACCATTTCCAAATCCGAGGGTTAGACAACAATTTCAGCTTAAGAATATATTTTGTCCAACAATTTATGTCAAACGCATCAGTATTTCATGACTGTGAATATTTGTTCTTGTTCTGTTAACCTTGTGTTGAAAGGTGGCCCCAAAATTGTCTATGTGAAGCCATAGTCTTGGTGTTAACCCTGCAGAGCAAAGACTGCAGCAGAACAGATGGCACCTGGCAGTAAACTGCCAAGCCTGACAGGAAATCAGAGCTCGGCAAGTTCTGCTCTCATCAACGGCTGAGAACCCACCTGCTGTTACACACAGATCGAGCTCCTTTCCCTCCTTCTGTATTGACTGTTGTAATTTTTAACAAAACACACCCCTAAATATTCCATTCTTTTGCTTTTCCTCTGACAGATTGTGCGGCTTCGAACCGTTCTTTGACGAACGGGGTGACCAGTACATGTTCAAGAAGATTCTTAACTGCGAATATGAGTTTGTCTCCCCCTGGTGGGATGACGTGTCTTTAAACGCCAAGGACCTGGTGAGTGGTGATCATGTTTATACTGGAATTAGTTCCCTTTCTGTTTTGACAAACTTATAAAAAATAAAAAACTGATTTTAGATACCTCAGCTTTCTTGCCCTTCAATAGCGCATTTAAACTGATGAATTTCACCTTTAAAGTGTCATTTTGGAGCTGACAGGAGGGACGTTAAAGCTTATGATGGCATGATGCCTGTATTTGTTGGCTGCCATTGGCTGTGTTAGATGACATGTGGTCTTTTTGCATATGGCCACTGAAAATGTAAGGCACTTTTCTTAAGCGAGTATTATTGCCTGATTTGGTATATATTATATATTCAGTTGGTGGACTATGCTAAATAGTTGTCTTTTAATCTGCAGCTAATTAAATCTTCTCTAAAAAATAATATCTAATGCCAGTAGACAGCCAGTAAGAGACAAGCTTAGTGTAATTAAGTAAGCTTGCATTTAATAATGAATTATTTGCAGATAATTGGAATCAAAAATGCAATCTCTTAAATGTAATACATCATTTTAAAACTGATATAAACACCTCTATGAATGGAGCTTACAAAAATGTATTGTTCTTGAAAGCTTTTTTGTAAATAGT
>JAODJW010000117.1:2889426-2903180 GCA_026777045.1 Hyperopisus bebe
CCGATGTTTGAGTTCAGCTCATGAAAAATGGGAGCAAAAACAAGAGTGTTGCGTTTATATTTTTGTTCAGTGTATATGTATATAATAATGGGGGGGGGGGGGTCAGGTGAAGAGCAGGAACTGTAAGTCCAGTGGTGGGGTATTTACTTGGTTTCACTGAAGCCGGTTGTGGTGGTTGGATTGTAGTGCCCAGGTTGGGTTACTCTGGTTGCTAATTTGCAGTGCTTGTTTAGAGGGAATTGGCGTGCCGTGTTCAAGTGGTGTACCTTAAGGCAGAGTATGGCCTTGTGTGTAGTGATGTTCAGCTGAATGGAGTCTGGTTTACCCCAGTGCGGTCAGTTGTCTTAATTGCTCATAACCCTCTCCCCTTCTATCAAGCAACTTTTATATTATTGATGAATCAAAGATATTCATTTGTACTGCATGCTATCGTGGTGTGGTTATTCACAGGATCTGCCTCTAGTAGTGCTTCCTGGCTATGTGAAGATTAAACCCACATTTGTTACAAATGCTTACCAGGGCAATTGAGAACTTTTTGAAACTAGTAATTTTCCCAGCAGTTCAGCTCCGGTCAAGATAGAGCAGGGAACTTATCAGCAGAAAATGATCTTTTAAAAAATAATTGCAGGCACACCCATTCTTCACTTCCATAGAGAAGACAATAATCGAAGAAAGCTGTTATGGGATGGACAGATGCCCCTTGAGATCCCATGGCCCTTGAGCTCCACGTTGGGCACACTCCTTGAAGCACCATGCACTGAGCAGCTTCTCTTTTCCTGAGCTATTAGTTTCTTACTTAAAAGAGCTGCAGGCTATTGGGTGGCCAAGAGGCCCATCAAATGGGAGGATTGGTAGTCACAGGGTTATGAGGTGGTTGGCTGGAAACCCTTGTCATTCAGGGAAAACTGAACAGATAGGCCTGTGAATGGGCTCATTTTGTTAAGTAGGTGAAGGGCTACATAATGAATGCTAAATTGTGTGTACACGTGGTGGACGTGTTGAAATCCATGGGTGAAAACTGATGATTTCATAGACATCATATTTACAGGGGTTGTTTTAGTTGCTTTTGTGCATTTTAGTTTGTTTAATTTTTAGACTGATATCCATCACAGGTCTTTAATCTTTGGACCCTTACAGAGATACGAATGCTGAGTTCAGTGTACTTTGTGCAGTGAGTGTTATGTTATTCATATAGACAAACAGGAAGTGCACCATTCCCCTCGTGACCACATTGAAATACTAACAAATTTTATTAATACTTCTATTTGAGTGGCTTGATGCCTATATAATGTTTTTTTGTTTAGAAACACACATATTAATATAATTAAGTAATTTCAGGCCAGAATTGAATCGAAGAATTGAAGTCTGGAAAATAGTACCACAAATGGGTGGATTAGATTAAGAGGACCCAAAAAAATTATGCACACTGCGCACACGTTTGTAAGTGTTTAACAAGTTACACCATCATTACACCACACACAATAACAGATCAACAAACCAGGAAACATGTACCATCCACACACTATCACATGGTAGGGACTCTGTGAGCTTGATTTCAAAAGAGCTAGCAACATGTACCGACATCTATCTTCTAAAAATACAATGGGATAGTTGCCAACTTTGAGTCCACCACAAACAGTGCAACCTAACAAGCCTACAAGAAACTGAATATGTAAACTAGAATGTGGCTTTGGTTTTTGCAAATGATGCTGGGCTGCATTATATATTAGTATTTGAAAACAAAAATAATAGTAAAATTTAGCCCTTAATCTCAGTTGAGGGGGCGGGGAAATCCATCTATGGGGGCGATGCCCCTTTATGACCATGGTGCAGGGCCTCCTGACAGTTTGGATTATTGAAAAGTAGTCAAACATTCCATTTTAAAATATACATCTGTGAGTTTATTTTGAGACTCATGAAACAGATGTTGGTCAATTTATGCTTGTGCTTGCTAGAATGACTTTCGGAATCAATTTGTGATGCATGTTTAAACTATTTGCTAAAATACATTTGTTTAAATTGAAATGAGTATTAAAGGCTAAAACAAACGTAATATTGTGTTGAAACGTCAACACAGCAGTTTTCATGACGCTCAGCCATTCAAAAGATTGTCTAATCCGTGCTGAAATCTAACCAATGCTGGACAAGTTTTTAAGAAGGAAAACTGCCGATTCTAGGGAATCCGAGACAAAGGTGACGTTTTAACTAACTATTTTACTGTCATGTACTAGGTGAAGATGATAGAATTAATGCACCTGGCTTCCCGATACTCTGAATAATAGCGAATTTGTGCTAAATGGTACCATAACTATCGCCAAACAGCTTGACAGCACTTGCAAATATAATAGTCCAAGGAGCAAGTTCAGCGTCGTTCAGACAAACGTTTGGGGAAAAAAGGTTGGGGAAATATTTCAGACTATAATCTATAAATAAACAGAAATAACTGAATAACTTACTACTATATAAACAGGGAAAATTGCGGATGAACGCTTTTTCCTCTATACCAAAACACTGTACCAAAATACCAGTTTAATCTGGAAAAATCGCTATAATTCGTTTCAATATACTGCTTCCTTAAAAACTGTTGCGATATACAAAAGTAAATAAAGTATTACACCAGTCTCTTTATGTAATCAATTATTGCAAGTTATTGACATTTCATACCTTCAGTTTCCAGTTTCAAGGCTTCCCATGCAAACAAACCTCCGCGAAAAGTCAGGGCAGGAAGCGGCCGACAGCGCGAGCAGCGTCCGATGGCTGTATTGACCAATCAGAACCGGGAAACTAACACCAGGTCAGCGTTTGTCGCCGCCTTCGATTAATCATTTGCTCATTCACTACGCCTTTCCAGGCGCATCATATGACCGACAGATGAGTCCGACCAACCAGTTGGATCACCACAGGCATTCAGAATTAGAATCCTTTTATTCGCCAAGTACAAGAAGTAGCCTACAATTTGTTTTGGTGCAGGTGCTGGGCCGAAGTGTATAATCAAATATACGATCAAGACAAAAAGTATAACATAAACAACAATACATGAAGTAAAATTAAAATCAATATATAGAATAGAAATAAAGTTGTGCAAATAATAAATAAGCATGTACTTATAATTAAAGGTAAAACAACTACAGTGTTCACAGAAAGTATTGGGATGCTTGCTTAATTTAGTAAAAACATTGCAGATGTATGTTTGTAAACAAGCATCATTCAAGCAGTTTCATTGTATGCTGTTTAATTAGTAACACCTTTGCAATAACATAAAACACCAAACATTTGTGTTTCTTATGAGAGTTGACTTCTTCAGTTGACTTCTGTTGTTCAGTTAAGAGGGGTAGCCCTTTTGCATTTATGGTCATCGGAAGGGGCTCCTCCTGGGCAGCAAAAGCTCTAGCATATTCTGTAATTTTATACAGGTATTTGCTTTGTTGTTACTTACTATTATTACTTTAACAACTGTATGTCAAAGTCAGCATACAAAATTTTGATTCAAAATGCCGATTTAATGCATGAACAAATGAAATAATGCATCACCCAGTAAACAAGCTGAATCATTGCAGAGACTGAGACCATTTCTTTTACAGATTTTTTTTTTTTTTAAATAAACAATGTCAGGGTTGGTCCCTGCCCTGCCCTGGTCCATGTGTCACCCCATTTGGCCAGCAGGTGTCGCTGGTCTTCTCAGCTCCTGTTATTCCCCAGGGTTTGTAGTCCCTAGTGCCAGCACTTGTTCCTTGGGCTGCTATGTACATCAATGGGCTGAACATGTGGCTATGAGCAAAGCATCCATATCATCTGAATTTCAAGGCTGGATAGAGGCCAGCCATAACTATTTATAATTTAAAATTTGTCTTTTAAATACCCCTGCTTAAGTTATCATGACATTTTTCTGTTAGTTAATTGTGTTTGCTCCTTATCTCCTGCTTATAATAATGTTCTGTACCCAAGTTTCTAGTCGTTCCTGGTGTTTGTGTCTTAGTAGTTGTTGATTTTACTTTGCTGTTTCTTGTTAGTTATAGTCTTTAGTGTTCTTTAATAATGTACACCTGCCCCTTTGAAGTCCTCCTTATTTTGTATATATGTGCCTGTCCTTGCCCCATTTCCTCAGTTAGTATCCACTGCATGCATATTTTGTTTTGACCCATTGTTTTCCAGTTAGGTTTATTAAAGTCATTTGTTTGTTGGAGCCACTATGTGGATCCTCTCATTATTCCCCATGGGCCACCCTAGTCATCCCTTGGTATCTGCAGGTTATTGGAGCCAGGACTTCCCACAGACACGAAAATCTGATGATTTTTAAGTCCCTTATATAAAATAGCATAAACATATGCATATAACTTATACACATCCTCCTGTAGAGACCTACCATGAATCATCTCTAGATTATTTATAATACCTCACACCAATGCCATACCAATAGTCATCATGTATTGGTGGTCCTCAAATCAGTGCACATTTATGGGTGCTTGGCCATAAATCTAGGATGATAGCTGTCTTCTGCGACATCATGCTGTACAGTGTCACGGTCTTGGGTGTTTCTGACACTGAGGCGAGGCATGGTGAAGGCAGGAAAAGAAGTGGATGATCCACTGGTGGCTCCAGGAATGCAGGGGTTTATTAACAGAAACAGAAAACACTACAAAATAAAATGGGCCACAAGGGGTCAAAACTAAAAAGGCGTATGAAGTAAACTAACAAAACCAAAAAGACAAACGAGGGGAAAACTGGTAACGGAGAACAGGCAGGGACACAAACATGGCAAACAGAAGAATCGGGGAACTGCAATCAACAGGGACATTAGCAAAACACAAATAACAACAATGACTCCACAACGGAGCAGAGCAGAATCAGGACTTGTACAGTATTACAGAGGCCTACAAGAATAGGCAGGACAGGTGGAAACAATTAGCAAGGGCTGGCAAAACGGGCAACAGGTGAAACAACTAATTAAATCATAGAACTCAGAAACTAATAAACTATAATAAACAGAATCTAACACTAAGGGAATAACAAAGACTGGTAAAACACAACGATGAGCACAAAGCAGAAAACCAAAACAGAATACAAGTCACAATACACAGGAACTAGAGAAACTAATACAAATGAAACACTAGGGAACAAAAATCTACAAAATACAAAGGAAGCAGAATTTGAACAAATAACAGAGGAGTTAGTGGCTGCATGCTCAGCATGGAGCAATGGAAACACACTAAGGACTTTGATGACGAGGAGGAACAGGATAACCAAATGGGAAGGAAACATGAAAGACTTGGACAGATGGGTGCTGGACAGACCCTGAGACACAGTGACCCAGATTTATCTGGTCTTGGCTGAGATGGCCAAGTAGTCAAGGGATTATACTCAAAATCTAATGGGGTTTCTCCACACTGGTCTGAGTCTTGTTTGTGGGGTCAGCTCTTTTCAAATCACCTGTGAGGCAGCTTGTGGCATCACCAGATAAAGCCTTTGTTTTCTATTGCCAGAAGAGGTGCTGAGCCCCTGTGTCTCCTTAAAGAAACAATCAACACTTACTCAACACTTTTCATTTGAACATTACACTAGACAAGGCAGATGATTCCTGTCTGAACACAAACAGGATTTGCAAGTGGAGGTTGTGCTAGCTGATTGGTTAATGCATTGCACTTGAAACCTATTGGAGATTTTCTGTGTTTGGTCAAATCCTGCTTGGAGCATTGTACCCCCAACCCACTTTTTTGTTATGTGACACCTGGAAAGGGACGTTGAAGTGGCTGCCTAATATACACAAAGGTGCAGTGTCAACCATTGGCATTTACTGGTGCTCCTTGAATCAATGCACATCTAAAGACAACTGGACCTTTTCCCCCTGCTTCTTATCCGTTGTTATGAAAGGCTTTCCAGGTACTTTTATGCCCTTACATTTGTGAGAATTTAAACTTGTCAGAAATTTTTTTTTTGGCAACATTTTTAAATGCAGTACATCTGTCATTGACATGTTTGTAGGCACCTTCCCACCACAGGAACCTTTTTTAGAAACCAAAATCTTTTTCAGCAATCAGTCACTTCTATCACGTTCCCACTGCAAGAAGTCCGTTTGACTTTATTTCCTCGGATGTAGTTCTTTTTTTAGCTCCTGCTCCAGAGTAGGTAGTTTTCACTTGACTAAGAACTGCTGGGTGGGCATATATTGTTAAACTTTGCTGAATTGTTGACCACAAGCACTGACACCAGTTTGGAAATCAGAAGCAACAGTTGAGCAGAAGCATTATTTTTGTATCTTAATTACATTAAAGGCATTAATAAATACCTTTTTTTGCTTGTGTCTCCATATTTCTGCATTGAAAATTTTGATTGATAACTAATACGCTTCCATCTAATATTGCCAGTGCCAGTAAAATAATGATGCATCAACTTCCATTCTTAAATTTAGCACCGTGACCAATACAGTTGTACAATTAATATGAATGAAAACACATTTTGTTATCGTGGTACACGGTGAAAGGGATGATCCACAGTGCCTTAAAAGCAATAAGGGGCTTTATTCAAAACAGAAATCAGAAAGACACTAAAAACAAAAAGGACCACAAGGTGTCTAATGCAGGAAGGCAGATTAAACAAGAACTCTAACAGGCTACAAATAAATACTAACACTGAACAAGTTCAAGGCACACAAGCAAGAAACACATGTAGGGACCACTCAATCCACAAAACAAGAACAAATGCAATGACCAACTAAGGAACGGGGTAAGAGTAGGCACTTAAATACACGTAACACATGGGCTAGACAAGGGACAGGTGTGGGCCATAACCAATTAAGCAAACACTGAAAACTACAATAACAAGGCACAGGTGAAGTTAAGGAACAACACTACAGATTCAAACACTAAGAGATACTAGGAACATAGGAAAAACCACACATGAAACTGAAATACATGAACACAAGGACAAAAACTAAGGGAAAACAGAATCAAAAGCCATAAAAACATAACAATGTCAAACAGGTGATGGAGGAGTAGTTTGAGCTGCCCGCTTAGCCCATTTAGCCATGTGGCAGCCCAGGAAGCAGGGCAATACACTGGGAGCAGAACAAACAGGATGGCCAGCGATACCTGCTGGCTAAATGGGAAAATGACATGCATGTATTTATGTATTTATGGAAGTTGATTGAAATACTTCAAAAAAGCACGTACAGTCAGTCCAACTACAACGCATATTGCACCCTGAATCTGTTCTAATGAAACTGATATATTAGTACTCTTTTCCAAAATTCCTTTTCAGTTGGAAAGAAAAGCACTACGCAAGCTACAATGAGATGTGGTCTTAGTAAGAAATACTATTTACATGCAAAAATAGCTATTCCAAGTGAATAATAGTGATTACCAATTTGTGAATGAATCGTTCTTTCAAACAAGTTCTTTTCAGTGAATTGGTCAAACTACTTTTGAAAACTAAAAAAAATCTAACTTTATATGAACATAAGAAATTTACAAACAAGAGGAGGCCATCCACGTATTGTACAGGTCAAAGTCTTAGATTCTAAAAATCTAAGAATATTTGACAAATTATCATATAAAAACACAGTAATGCTTTTTACTTACATTTTTTTCATAGACTGTCTATAGCCATGTTGCCTTCAGTGCTCCTCGCATACTGAAACCTGTTGTATTTGTGCTATGTGCATGCCCAGCCACATGGTGGTTCAAAAATTAACTCAAAGCATGTGTTTTAGACAGTTTTTATTTGCTTTGCCTTTGTCGTTAGTTTTACAGATTGATCAGTATGTATTGAAATACTTCCACCTACTGGGCATTTCTGTTTTGCAACCTCATATTTCCTTCTAACATTTGGACGTTTAGGCCAGCTCAACATTTTTAATTGTCCTCGCTCTCTTGCACTGGTCTAATTCCTCAAGATGGCTGAAGGAGTTAACGACACTGAAACTAAAGAAAAAAACGAAATTGTGTGCAGAAGGTTGTTAGTTGCTGTTCTTATAGATCATCAGCAAGCTCCCGCATTAGTTTCATCGCTGCTACTGCTCATGCAAAAGCAAGGGGAGCCCAGGCTGGGGCTGCGTAAGCACAAAAAAAAATGAAATTAAAGTGGAAAAACCCATGCTTGAAATTACTCTTTGTGCATTCCAATATGGCAAAGAAAAAGATGCGGAACTACACAAAGCAGCTGCTTTGGAGGAACTGTTAGTTTGGTGTGGTTGATTCAGCATCTGTAAGCAGCCATCACAGAACATCAACACAACAAAAAGCTTGCAGTTCACCAAAGAATATATCAAAGCTCAGGCAGAGCTCAACCATCAACACTTAGACAACAAAGAATAAGATGAATTTGGCATCCAAAATGCACTGTAACCAGAGGCTATTCATGCTAATCATCCTACCTTTTATCAGAACAGAGCTCCATCTCCCAACCTCCAGTTACACTTCATGTTGACCCCTGATGGTCAGCTAAGCCACAGAACAGTCAAAAAAGAGAATTGATATTATTTTCTCCTACATGCTAGTCCAAACACCAGTTTAGCTAGGACCAAAGGGAATTTGGTTCCTCTTCAATAGCATTTGACCTTGGAAAGTGCCTTGCACATAATTAGCTTGTTACTTCAGGCTTAGTTGAGCTTGATGACAAACCTGAAAATTATTGGGCCTGGAACTCATCTTTTGATAACACTATAGCAGGCCTAAATTTAACTGAGGGAGTAGAGTTAGACTTACTCATAAAATGACTGGGAAATGATTCAGCAGAGCAAGTGCAAAGACTCAAGTCTTTAAACATGAGGAATCTCATAGTTGGCCAGAGGATGGCTTGGAACAGAGTAGAGCTCCAGAAGTAATTGAGAAAACTCTTTTCACAAAGCTAGAGAACTTTCTCAGAATATCTAACGAACCTCACAAAGTCTGTGACCTCAGTAAACTTCTACTGGAATTGGAAGCTGCTAAACAAGGAGGCTGTTTACCTGGCCTGATAAATTTGGACACTTCCAGAGGTGTGAATGCTATAGTTGAAAAGCTTCCATATAACCCACAGGAAAAATGGGCATCTCAGCCTTTGTCGACTTTATGTGCACTGATGCTAAAGCTAGAAATGACTCCAGCTTCAGTTTGTATTCCCCTCCAGCACTAGCAAAGAGAGAAAAGCTGGAGGTAAAACATGTGAATACAAGGTCAGCCATAACAATTCATAAGACTAAGATATCTTAACACATACACAAAGATGTTTCCCAAGAAGCACCAAGAAATTTGGACAAGTATTGCCCCATCCATGACAAACCATACCCCTTGAACAAGTGTTGCAGTTTCCATAAAAAGTCTTTGGAGGATTGCAAACTTTTCCTCAATAGAAAACCTACAGTATATGTTTTAGATACTGTGCCTCAACAAGCCATGCAGCAAAAAACTGCATCATAGCAGTCAAGTGCTCTGAATGCAACTACGACCGACATCTTACAGCTCTTCATCCAGGGCAAGCTCCATGGCACATAAATTCTTCTCTGGTTCTGGAAACAGCAGGGAGGAAGAGGAGACAACGGATCAACCTATTACCTCCAAATGTATTGCTGTATTTGGAGAAGGTATGAGCAGTCGGACATGTTAAAAGATATGCTTGATGAAAATATATCCCAGTGGTCAGATGAGCTAAGCAATAAGTCTTTAGCTAGGTTTGGATTTTTCAGCTTGTTTCATGTTCAAGAACCCGCTGTTAGGGATTGACATAAATGGTGCGCAAGTACGCATTCACCTTTAAAAGCAATACGTGCAGCAATTGATTGTTGTAACAGCGTGAATACACACATATTTTATGTGCATTTGCACTGATATGACAAGAAATTATTGTGCATTTTAACATTTATATGCTAATTCGTACTTCATTTGTGGTATAGAGGTTAAAATGACCTCAACAACAGCCTCATTGGAGTACTTTTGATGTTCAGACAAGACCGAATGGCTGTTTCTGCTGATATTGAGCACGTTTCATTGCTTTGTAGTAAGAGAAGACCACCAAGATTACCTGTGTTTCCTATGGTACAACAATAATGACCTTAGTCAGGAGATCGTGGAATACTGCATGCAAGTTCATGATTTTGGCAACAGCCCGTCACCTGATGTAACTATAGATGGGTTTAAGAATTTTATATTGATGATGAATTGAAGTCATTCCTCAACGAAGAGGAAGCAGTTAGCATCCTTAGCATCCTTAGTGTGTAGTTAGAGTGTGGAATAGTCTTCCTGTTATTGTAGTGCAAGCTAAAACCTTGGGTTCCTTTTGTCATGGTCAGCACCCGTCCATCCCTGCCCTTCATGTCTCTTCCCCATTTGACCAACAGGTGTTGCTGGTCATCGAGTCTTGTCTTATCGTAATTGTGTGTTTTTGCTGTTCCTCAGATGGCCAATTAGTTCACCAGGGTGAGTGCGTTACTCAGACTGTTAACCTTATGGTCATGGGTGCAAGGCTAGCCAAATTCCATCCCTATCTGTTATTTTGTATTTACGGGTTTTTCTGTTTTCCCAGTGTGTATTACTTCCTATTTGTTTCTGTCATCAGTTTTCCCTTCTTGTGTTCTGTTCTTGTTTTGTACCTTGCATCGTTAGTTAGCTTTGCATTGTGGTGCTAGTGTCTAGTTTAGATCTCCTGGTTCTGATGTCTGATAAGCTATTTATTTCTGTTAATCAGCCCCACTTTTTGCTGGTTGTCCTGTCCTTTCTTTGATGGGTTATTTGTGTATTGTTCTCACCTGTCCTGCATTATCTTGTTAGCCTTGTGTCTATTTAAGTACTTGCTTCTGCCCTGTTCTCCAGTCAGTCATTGTATGGTGATCAGTGAAGGTTTCTATGTGTTGCTCTGTCTAATTGCTTTGTTCTGCTCTATTGTATTATTCTGTGGTGTCTTTAAGTTAGTTCTTGGTTTCCCCATTTGCCTGTTGACCCCTTGTGGTCCCTTTTAATTTGTGTTCACCCCAATACACCCCCTTTGCCTTGGAGCTGCTAGTAGATTGTCACCTTTTTCCTGCCTGCCCCATGCCCTGCTGCTGCAACACCTTTAAATCAGAGATAAGATTTTAACTCCGCTATTTGAGTTCTCCCCGAATAAGCTTGATGGGCTGAATGGCCTCCTCTCATCTCTTATGAAGTTCCTTATTACAATATGTCTTTTCAGATGCATCATTTAGAGCAATTGCAGCTGTTGCTTACCTGAAACTCATTGATCAAAATTGCCAGACTGAGGTTGGCTTCGTTTTCGGGAAAGCTAAGCTTGCATCTCAACCAGAATTGTCAAAACCAAGACTAGAACTGTGCATTGCAGTTGTGGAAGTTGAGATCGCATGATTGATTCCAAGTATTATACAGTAAGATAGTCCTTGGATACGTTTATAATGTGTATGTATGTGGATAACCGTGTCCATTGAGTCTACCCTCCCAAGTCAATGGAAATATGCTCTGACTCCGCAGAACCCATGGCTCTAGGTCTGTACTACCTTCTCATTTGTCAAGTATATCATGGCTGACAGGACCTACATTTATCTGAGATGCATCCTAATCTTCAGCCTCAGAACATACTTCATTCAACCTTGTTGACCCTGCTGCTGACACTGAAATATGTCCTGAAGTAGATGTTTACTTCACTGGCATCTCCAGCAGTCACTGAGGTAACGGAAGATTTGAAAAAATTTCCAGCTAGGATTCAATTCTACAGCCTGTTGCATGCCTAATTCACATAGCCTGCTCCTTCTCTCATTACCATCAGCACAGTACCTGTAAAGGGTGGCATTTCTGTGAAGCAAGCCCATCAGAAAAAGAGTACTAAGAGGTTAAGTTAGTGGTGAAATGCGTTAAGTATGAGACTTTCAAAGAGGAGATAAAATGCATTAAAGGAAGACTTCCTTCTCAAACGCGGTAGCCTCTTGAAGTTGCAGCCAATTGTGGACAGAGGATTGCTTAGAGTCCAACTTCATCAATGCCCTCAGAAGATTTTTTGCCATTAGCTGGCCAGCAAGACAGATTCATTCAGACCATGGAACTAACTTTGTTGGTGCTTCTAAAGAACAAAGGATGAATGACACAGGCTCCCCCACAGAGAGTGTTGATAGATTTCTCAGAGAGCCAAAGTGCACTTCAATGTTCAGTGATCTTCTGACCCAGAGTCACCCCTCATCCTTACTGCCAGCATGTTACTCAAAAGACTGGAGGCCTACTTCCAGTCCTAAGTGAATTTGGGAAAAGAGAAAGGCTGATGCATAAATGAAAATAGGTGCAAAACCTTGCAAACATCTTTTGGAAGAGGTAGTGACAGGAATATTTGAGCACATTGCAAAGCAGGCGCAAGTGGCACATGAATATGCAAGTCCTTAAAGTGGGAGACATTGTTCTTATGTTAGACAGTCAAGTAAAAAGAAAAGAGTGGCTGATGGGACTTGTTGTGAAAAGTATTCCTTGTCGAGAAAAGTGGAGCTGAGAGTCAGTGTTTTCAAATCCAGTCCTTGAAGACCCACAGCTGGTCCACATTTTTGCAAACCTCCAAGTTTTGGCAAAAATGTGGATTGTCTGTGAGTCCCCAAGGACTGGATTAGAAAGCATTTCTGAGAGTAGGGAAACAAGGAGTAGCAAAAACCCATCTCTGTAGTAGACCTTCTCTTCTCCCCAGAGGACTAAAATGTTAGGTGGGTGTCTATGGCATGGTGGGGAGTATTTTTGGCAGGTTTTATTTGCTTTGCCTTTGCCATTAGTTTTACAGCCTAAGATTAGTATGTGTTGAAATACTTCCACCTACTGGGCATTTCTGTATTGCAACTTTGTATTTCCCTCTAAAACCGGGAAGTTATCGTTCAGGCTATGTACCTGCCATGAGAACCATGTTTAGAAGCCGTTAATTTACATTCATCATTTAATATTCAGAAGACCATATCTGTAGGTGATCTTAAAATGTTTATGACAATTATAGTTTGTGCTAGTGATGTAATTTTGTAAGTTTGTGCAGAAATGATGTTTAAAAAACATGGTAGTAGCTAATTATTATTAGTGTGTATTTTTCATTTTCTAATGTGAATGTGCTGTGCATTTGTGGAATAAATGTGATTTTTTTGTATTACTTTTTGCACATTTACTTATACAAAATTTTGTGTGAAATGGCCAGATACAGATACCACTGGAAGCATGCACTGCAGGTGGAGGTACATTGCCAGTCAAATGTTTGGACACACCTTCTCATTCAGTGGTTTTTCTTTATTTTTATTGTTTTCTATGTAGTAGATTAATACTGAAGACTTCAAAACAATGAAGAAACACGTGGAATTATTCAGTAAACAAATAAGTGTTAAACAAAAGTCCCAGCCCATGGCTTACACTAAGTTACTTTGCCCTGCAGCTAATGCTAACTTATCCTGGGCCACAGCTAAGACTAATTCATTCTGGCTCACATCTAGCGCTAACTCGTCCCAGCCCACAGCTAATGCTAACTCATCTCAAGACTGTGTGCATGGAAACAGGTTTAATGCAAATACAGTGGTACCTCAGAACTCGAATTTAATCCATTCACAACTCCAGATCGAATCCTAAAAAGTTCAAGTTCTGATCGAATTTTCCTCATAAGAAATAATGGAAAACCAATTAATTGGTTCTTGGCCCCAAATAAATACACCTAAATATGTTTTTTTAGCATTTAAACACAAAACGAACAGGATAAAACAAGAAGAGCACATAAACACATCTAAGCACATTTATCAAAACAGTAATTTGTAAAGTAAGAAAATAAATGTATCCAAACAATGTGTAAAG
>JAODJW010000117.1:2904282-2916059 GCA_026777045.1 Hyperopisus bebe
GACTGAAGCATTACCCTTTGTTTCCGCTGAGAGACATGCCACGTGACTCATTTCCCTATGCATACAAATTATCTTAGTTCGGCATTCATGGTTCGACTTCTGAGATTCAGATCGAGTTGTACATCATTTTTTTTTCGAACTGGTTGGTTCGACTTTTAATAAATTCTAGTTTTAATGAGTTTGAGTACTGAGGTACCACTGTATATTTTTTTAATATGAACTCATAGTTTAAATGCCACTTTTTCATATGACAAAGAACATGAATAGCTTTACTATTACTATCTGGCTTATTTTCTACAGCAGAGGTGCCCAACTCCAGTCCTGGAGGGGCGAAGCCCTGTGTAGCTTAGTTCTTTCCTTGTTCTACCATAAATGATTCAGCTCAAGAGCTGTGTGGTAATTAGCACAAGGAGTTGAATCAGATGTGTTAAATGAGGGGAAACACAAAAATGTGCAGGGCTATGGCCCTCCAGGACTGGAGTTGGGCACCCCTGTTCATGGATGATTTCAGCAAGGACACCGAAATTACATTTTAAGATTTAAGACATGGTGACTGAAGTGATGATCAAGACCACTAGCTGTTAATGTAATTTTGCATACATTTTAACAGTGGGAAAACGTCGCTAATGCAAAATCTTCAAAAAAAAACTCATACTTTCTTTGCATTTAGACTGTGTATTACAGGGTTTGATGCATTACCAAAGGAGCGAGAGGACCTGAAATGCCTCGAGTATTATGTAACAAAGGCGAATTTGCTTTTCACGCTGTGTTTTTGCACCACGATCACCAACACGCAATAATATATTTCATCTTGAACACCCATTAGCTATTTCCAAACTTCCAACGGGCGTTTTACGAAATTATCTGCACAAACCCAACTTGCTTACACGCCTCGAATAATCTCTCGTAGACGCAACGGGGCGCCAAAGAAAGGTCGAAACGCGCACAGAAACGGTGCATCCCAGCCGCCGCCATTGGTTCGCGAGTTGGCGCCTTTGTCCAATGGCGGCGCGTCGCGGGTGGTTCTTGGGACAAAGGAGGTTGCCGCTTGGTCTTGGTCCTGATTGGAACGCTTGACGCTCCCAGACGGTGTGGGATCTCGAGTGTGAATATTGCGGAGTAAGCAGTCTGGAGGTGCTGAGGGAGGGGGGAGGAGGGAGGAGGAAAAAAAGAAAGAAAGGAGGGTGGCCTACAGCCAGCAGCCATCAGAATTAGCTCATTGTTACCAATACACTTCGGCTCAGGCACGGTCAGTCGGCTAACGCAGCCTTGGAGAGGGACTCTCCTCCCCTGGCTGCGCTTCATGACCGCACGGTTAGCTCTCCGACCGTAGTCCTTCTCCGGTGACCGAACGTCCGCGTCGCGGTGCGTTAGCCACGGGTGCGAGTCACGGGAGGGGGGAACAAGCGGCGGCGGCGGCGCGCTTTTGTTTGCAAGTACGGCCGCTGACATTCCAGCGCTGCGCCGGACTACTTCATGACGGGAAGCCGGAGCACGGTCGGCGGCTGCACGGCGCGGGGGAGCTAGCTAGCTGGCCGCCCTCTGCGTCGTCCCGCACGGCGACGTTTCACTACCGCTCGATATTTTAGTTTGCTCGAATGGTCACACGTAAGGCGTCGCCTTTTGCATATACATAAGGTGATTATTTTTAATTTCGTGAAAGGCGACTCCGTGCAGAAAGGGCAGCTCGATACGGGGTGGGGTAGCGTTAGCTTTGAAGCTAGCCAGCCGGCGGGGCTCCTTTGTTCCTCACAGAAAGGGCTCCGGACGGCTAGCAGGCGGCGACTGTGCCGGGACAGAGAGGATTTCGTGTCTCCCCCCTCCTCCCGCCGACTTGCTCGCCTTGCACACAGCAGCCACTGCCGCCAGAACCGGGTTAAGCTGGGTGTGCGCCCGTGTGGCAGCCCGGCTAGCTGGCCGTTCACGCTTTGAATAAATAATCGGGTTAAATATGCACCGGCTGGACACCTATACTAAGCTGTGTGATGTCAGCGACTGCATAGCCGCTGTTACTGTATTTGGCCGTGTCCTCAGACTGGGGTTCAGCAAAGATGTAGCCCGTAATTCATAACCGTCTGCGGGAGCAGTGCATTGTCCACATGGGCATTGAATTAAGGTGTCGCGGCGTTTTCATTATTATTGTTACTAGTATTAATATAATTATGCAGGGCATGAGCATGGAGAACGGCTTGCACGGTTTGCTTTGTCCTACATTTAGACGCAAAGATAGATGAAGTCATGCCTCACCTCTGAGCGTTTTATTTCGTAACGATTATTGTAGCAGAAATGGCCAAGCCGTTGGCCGATGACTGGCATCATGTAAACGCAAATCGGGCGCCTTTTTTCCGCTGAAGGCGCCCATTCATACGGGCGATGTGTTACCTTTATGATAAACTGAAAATGACTGCCGCTCTTTTTTCAGTCGGCTACCCCCTGAAATCGATAGACACTGCAATTGCTCTGCTCCTGAAGGTTGTCATGGTAAGGACGTTTTAAATCCCATACCTTTACCTTAAGTTATTTGGCAATGAAATAATCAATTTCAGACTATTGTCCCCTCCGCCATATTTACTGTAAATATATCTTTTAATTTTTTCCCACAGATTTGATTGTGATTTCAAATTTCATTTGAAAATACCTTAACAGTGGTTACTCCCAAACTGTCAAAATATTTTGCTCGCAGATTCAGTAATTATACTTTTGTTTCTAATTTTACGTGTTTTCGCATTTCCTTTGTGTGCTATGGTTTCTGTTGCGCCTTTTAAAGTAGACAGTAATTGGCTACAAGGACAAAAACCGAAATAGCCCAGTGTTTTTTTGGAAAAATTGTGTTTATCTGGCAAGCAAATCTGATATTTTGAAACATGGAAGAAAAAGGTGAAAAAGCAGAAAGTGAAAGAATTAACAACTTCAAAAGCTTTGTGTCACTTCCTGTCTCATTTTGTATAGGGTTAGTCATAATAGTCTACTGATCTGTTGACATTTTCATATGGTTGGAAATTAATTAATAATCTAAAATTATGTAGTTTTACAGAAATGATTACCGGGTGATTTTATTAGGATGCCTATTAAGTTGTATGCATTTCACACACTTGTTTAGTATGTAAAAGACACGTATTTACACTGTTAATTGGCTGTTCTTAATTGGATGATTTCTGGGCTATATTTAAGAATAAAAACTGATTGATCAATAATCGTTACTTTGTACTCAGGGCTGCACGATATATCGTTTCAGCATTGTCATTGTGATGTGCGCCTGTGCAATAATCACATCGTCAGTATTGTTACTGCCTGTTGAAACAACTCTTGGCAACACCAACTTGTTTGACACTTAACTGGTACATAAGTTCTGTTTGGCTACAGTTTATTTATATGTAGAAATATCTCCTTTTTTGTTTTTTAAATATTGTAATATTCATGGATAATTCACATATCGTAAGGCAATATCATGCAGCCCTATTCATAATATGCATCATCTTGGTCAATGAACCCTCCAAATGTTCAGTATCAGAAACATGGCCTTATAATGAAACTTGTTGCAAACGTTCTGCACTTAAGTAGTAGTTTGCCACAATAATGTTTTAATTTTTTATAGTATGATCTACATGGCAGGTTATTTTCTATGACATGCACCTATCTGGAATGTGTGCATTATATAAAAGTAGTTTGTTTTATTGTTTGTTAAACAACATGGCAAAGTCTGTCGGGAATTGACACAAAAACAATGGGATCTTCGTGTTTGGAGCCTTTGCCCGGGGTCGGCCAAGCTAACCAGCCCCTGCATCTGACATCCATGTTGTAGGCTGGGGGGTTCACTGGGTTCACATGGCCTCAATTGCAAACAGGCAGCCTCTGGCGAGGCGGGGAAAAGCGAGGAGGGAGGAGGGAGGGGGGGAAAAAATGACCTTGTTTCACAGGGTTTGGAGTGATTCCAAGTTGCAACAGCAGAGCGGATGGGCCCCTAACAGGTGGCCTGCCTACTGTAATGACCATATGCGATTTACTTGGAGGAATATCCTGTATGACTGCATGTTCTACGCGATCATGCACAGCATTTTTATGTGAAGTATGAAGATTTGTTAAACCTAAGCACTCTTACATTTTGCATTTTTATCACGTTGAACTGAAGCATTCTTGATTTAACTTATGGATTTTTTTGTATGAATATTATTTGCTGTTCATTTTGTTTAATTTTAAGGAACTTTTGGAGAAAATATTTTTATTGGTCAGTCTGGGATTATTACACATATATGATTCACTGCTATAAAAATCGGTAGCTAAAATATTGTAGATGCAGTTTAAAGGTATGAGATGGTTTGTCATGGCTTTTTTCCTCTCTCCACTAAGTCCGTAACGTTAAATCTGTCTAATCTGCTGTCTTATTTTAAATTGTGTAACATTGGTATTTTAATGCAGAACTACCAAAAGAACATCTCACCCACCAAGGGAGGAACATGCCCTGTCATATTCTTTAACAGCTGCTGTGATCAAATGGCATCCGCCAGTGTAAAGATACCATTCCATTTCTATGCATGAACTGAGTATCAAACTTAAATAAACAGAACTGATGAGTGTATGCTGTTTAATGTCTTGTATGTTTATTCTACAGGTGTGAGTCTGGCACTCGCATTCCTTTCGGGTTGTACTGTTGTCCACGAGGTTATCAACATTGAAATTTCTAAATTAGTGCGCAAAGTAGAATCTCAACTATGTGGTTGTGTATGCCAAAGAAAATGAGTTAATCACTGCAATGCTCTTTAAGATTTTTGGGGACAGTATCTGCTAATGTCTTTAGCTAAGTAATGTAGCTATTCTCTTAGTTCAGTGGTTAGTTTAATCATTATAATAATGCATTCCTAAATCTCGCAGCTAGCTTGCTGGAGGGAAAATGATAGTAGCTTTTACACGTCCATTTACCTTTTGTGACTACTCCTGTACCTCTGTAGTGGTTATTAGTGTTTGGTGAACAGAATCTTTGTGTCTCAGAAGATAACTGAGTTTGAGTTAGCCAATGGCATCTACTGTTTTGGTTTACTTAAGCTTAAAGTGCCTTGTGAAAGTGTAATGAGATGGATTTGACTATCTGACGTGCCAAATTTAAAGCCAGAGGAGATTCTCCAAAAAAAAAAAAATATATATATATTTTTATTTACCTTTATTTAACCAGGCAAGACAGATTAAGAACAAGTTTCTTATTTACAACTGTGGCCTGGCAAAAGGCTGAGCCTTTTGAGAGAAATAACGGGACTATGTAATGGAACATCTTTAGGTGTTTACCAAGGTTTATTGAGAGATGGCATGTAAATCACATCTTGGCAATATTGCAACATTTGATTACTTTGTTTTTACAGGGTGGATAAGTTGAATAGCTTTGGAGGTTGGCCAGCTAATCACCTTAGTACTATTGCATCAGTTTACAATACACTTTCAGAGGAACATGACTGCATGCACGTTTAATGCATTAGTGGCCCTCAGTTGACCTCCAGCTAAATTGTTGATTAAAAACAAAAACTGTCGGGATGTTTTCACAAACAAAGTTGTACAGGAATGTTTTAAAAAGAATCCCCCCTCACCCCGATATAATAGTATAGTGAATATTTGTACATACTTTACTAATGCTACAAGACAGTTTATATCTGATTCTAGTATAGTGCTGTAACAAACTGGCATAGTGTGTAAGCACTGACCGCATCTCCAGTATTTGTTAGTGTCCTAAGTCAGAGAGAATATAAGCCATCAAAAACAACGGGAATTCGCTGGGGTAATTAAAACTGCTCCATCACCCCAATCCCACATGTACATTATTCATATGTGTTTCATTATATAGTTTATATGTTGTTTTTCCTGCTTTGTGCTGTACTTGGTGTGACCTGAGGGTTGGCCAGTGCAGTAGGTGTAATATGCTTGTGCAATGCAGGTGTAATTGGCCTGTAGTATGCCAGTAATGTCACAGCCTGGTGTTTCCCAATCTGCTCCTTGGGGATCCACAGATGCTCTACGTTTTTGCTCCCTCTACACTCCCACAAAAAAATGCAGGGTAGAGAGACAAGGACACTCCCAGTCCATGAAACACTGAACGATTACTAATTGGCTACTATACATATGAAACAGGAAAGTAATACGTTACTTCACTGCTTCATGGTCTGTCATGTCCAACAATCGTATATCACAATTTCATTTTGGAGTTTCTTGACTCTAGGCTGCTTTCAGAATGTTCTCTATCTCTGCGCAACAAGTATGAAAAATCAGAGGTGTGGCTAGAAAAGTGTTGATACACTGTAAAAGTAAATGGAATACTTTTGGGCTAGTTTGTGTAAGGGAAGGAAATATTTGCTGACAAGTACTTACAATTTGCAATGATTCCTTCTAGGTAACAGATTCTGCTTTGAACTGAAACCAGCATTCATAATGGAGAATTCACAGAGGTAAAGGCTAGCATGCTTAATAGTTTTTGTATCGTTTGTTTAAAATAGGCCAAGAACATCCAGAATTCCAGAAGAGTTTGGTAACCTGTTAAAGTGACAATTTCTACAAGTTGCCATTGGTCTATTATGTCTAATGTGCATTATGTTCTCATTGTGCCTAGAAAAAGCATGGCATAATTGGCTTTTGTGAGGGTTTTCAGTTAGTCAGCCTCGCCTCTGGCTGAGCGTAGGTGCTTTCTGTCAGTTTCTCATTCATCTGTAGAAAGCCCCTTTTCCTGCAGTTAGCACTTTACTGAGTTAGTAGTGAGCTCTGACTCTGCCGCACAGTGCCAGCTGACCTGTAATACATAAGGAAATCTGCCATTTCAATAGAGGCGTTGGATCAGGAGCAGCTAAACTGGGATCAATGTAGGTTGTTTAATTCTTGTGCAAAAAAAGAAAGGCTTTTTAAGATGCCCACTATTGAAACTGAATGAAAGAGGTTTCATATAGCCGTTTGCTTTTTCATGAAAGCTAACATAGAAATTAATAACGAAGAAATTTTCAGTTGAAGCTATAGAAATTCTACAACCTCTATCGCTAACTTGTTTTTCTTGTGTCCATATTACCTAACAGCCCTAAATTTTCCTTGCAAAAAAGCCATCTGTTGTTGATTTTATTTTGTTTTTCTTTTGCTTTTAATCAAGCAATGAAGTATTTGTGTGGGCCAGACATATCCAGCAACCAGTGTACAATTAATACATTGCTATAGCAGTTGTGTCCTTTCAGGCAACTTTAGTAAACAGGCCACTTTATAAATAAGTTTTTAAAACTGTTAAAAATTAAATTGTATCCAAATTATGTATTCTCTGAAGATGGTTGAGGGTGAATTATAACATTTCTATGGGGTTTAAATCCTTACAATGCTGCTGGAGAATTCTGTTTACTTAATACACTGCTTTACCGTGAGTGGAAATCCTAATACGCGTACCGTACATATTTTCTAGCGTAGTTTGTAATCAGATGTTTTATTTTTATTTCTGTAGCTACTTCTGCAGTTTTTCTTCATTCAAGAGAAGCGTCGATGCAGAGCCAGCAATCCTCCTATCGGACGTTGGATAAACACGCCTGCAATCAAATCGATGAATGGGGAGGGTGGGGAGTACCCTCTGTATATTTTTAATTTTTTTTTTTTCAATCATGTATCTTCCATTCTGATAGATATTGGTGTGTGACTTTAGTTAAAATCATGACGCATTTGGGGTGTTTTCTCCCTTGTCAGTTAATGTAATTGATAACCTGTAAGTATATTTGGGACTCTGAGCCTTGATGATGCATAAATCTCATTGGGCAAACACTCAACGACACCAGGTGACTCGAGGCCGGAATCTTGAGTTACAGCAATGACTGAACCAGTTCTCTTTGTTTACAAACTCCACAGGTGGTCCCTCGGGGCCTGCAGACCATTGCAGCAGCATGTCTTCCACTTTCTCACTGTACACAACAGAATGGCTGGGTCTTTCTCTCTCCAGTTTCACTCTTGACAGGATTTTTACTGAGGCTGAGAGTCCCTACCTTCCAGTAATTAACAAAATGCTTGGTAGTTAATTCCTTCTTTTTTGTCGTCGTCAGTATTTCTGCTTTTTATTTTTTTTCTTTTGCCTGTATAAATCCATATGGTACACATGTATGTTGTGATGTATAGAAGTAGCTGTAGAAATGCATTGTTTCCTTGTGGTAAGTGACTGAGATGCTGCCACGGATTTGAGACACTGATAAATGGTGCTATTTTGGAATTTTACCTGCTCCTTGGTAAGGTAGCTCAGATGGGTTTTATTTTATATTTTCATGTTCTAAGAAGGTATCGGTTCTTTGTCCGGTTGTTGTAACTTGGTCGGGATTGACTTTTTTTCTGCTGTTTTTTGTGTGGCTTTCTTATTGGGTGTAAGATTAAAAACAAGGAACCAAAAAACAACAAAGTCGAGAAAAGACAACCATGCAAGGTTATTTGTGAAATATGAATAGGAGCAATCACAAAACTGCAATCTTAATACTTTCCCTTTAATACCAATATGTGGATTCAATGTGTAGTCCTAAGCATTAGGGACTTGCATAAAAAAATGGGCAGTGTCTGACCTTAGCATTCATCATGGATCAGATGTTTAGTGAGACATCAAATGTACATTTTAGATTCTGTTGAATTTCATTTCAAGAAATTAATTGGACAGAAGGACACTGATTTGGTAGAATGCAGTCACCAGGGAGATTTGGCAAAACCCAAGTAGGATGTGAAATTGGAGTCATGTTTAATTTTTGTTCATGCGATGTAGTAGTGTCCTAAAATTCTGAACTAAGGCCGTTTATCCAAAGTTAGACGGGGGCGAACAGAATGCCGTTTGTTCCCCGGCCCGGCTGGGTTTTAGGTTTCTCAAAATAGTAGCACCACCTCTCACGCCAGCGCTACAGCTTGATGCCGCAGAGCTACGTGTCGTACTATGTCTGACTGTATTAACGACGCATCTGAATCTCTGTCCGAAGGCAATGTCAGAACAGAGAGGTGTGAAGGTGCAGAGAGAAAAAAAAAACAGTGCAGTGCTTTCATCGCCTATTATCAATTATCTGCAATTCCATGGATAAACTACTTGAATAATTTTGTAATTAATCTTGGGTGTGTCCTTAAGGGGGGAAAAACAAACCAAAAAGCTTAATTTTGCTTTGCTAGTGATTTAATATTGAATACGATACCGTGCAGATTTTGCAGTTTTGTCCTTGCTTCTCGTTAATACATACCATATACGATTCTAATATGATAAACCTGAAAGCCCACCTTTCCTTTCCGTCACCTTGTGTTTCTCGTGGGGACCCTCCCAGCCTGTCCTGATATCTCCTTAATTCTGTTTTCTTGTTAACTGCATGTTTTTTTTTTGTTTCATTTTCATTTGTAATTGTTCCTTGCAATTGTCATTTCCTCTGTTAGAATAGGAATGCCAACTGTTTTGTACATAGCCAGTGATTATCCAGCAAATTTTGCAATAGTTGAGGTATATTGTATCAACGACTGTGTATGATTGATTGCCAGCTTTTGTTACTACATGACCTTTAATAATGCACTATAAGTATATCACGTATTCTCGTTTGGCTATATTAGTAATAGATCAATAAATATACAAGCTCTTACAACAGTTCTTGACTGATTTTATCCTTCCAATTAAGCAGTTAGATTTTGAGCTTCAAATTCATCTTTACAACCTTTTAAGTTACACTTAAAACATTTTATACCTACAGATTTTAAAGATTATACATTTCAAACCTACTCTATTTCTTTAAGCCGTCAGTGTTTGAAAACACTTGGCATTATTAAATCCCAGAAAAATGTCTGTTTTGATTGTGATTTCCACATTCTGTAGCATAACAGGAGGAATACCTTCCCAAATTTCTCACATTCCCACGGACTGCATTTATAGGCTTCAGATAAAACTGGTTTTATCATTGTTCAGTAAATTCACCAATATAGGCAGTAAGACCTTTATTGCATTATTTACAGTATGGCCTCATCATCTGTACATGAAGTTCATTCATGTCTGGTGTTGTGATTGTCAAGTATCCTTGGCTAGATCTTTAAGAAATACTTAAAATGGTTAAATAATGCAATTTATTTCCTGGTAAAGATTTCACAACTAATGTTCAGTGTCATTCTTTAAACCTAAAACATAAATGAGGGCTGAAATATGTAACTGGCAATTAAATTAAATGGCCAGCCTGTAGCTGCAGAAGTTGATTGTAGCCTTGTGGAAAATACAGTCCACGAGGAATCAAAAACTATTTCTAAATCGCTGTTAAATTTTTCGAGCTGCAGTCCAATTAAGGGTCGCATTTTGAAGGTGATATGTTGCAGTGTAGCTTCAGTTGTCAGTAAGTGGTTCCCCAGGATTGCTGGCACATATGAGTTACAAAACTCGTTCTTCTAAAATCCCCCAGCTTTAGTGTCGCCCCCCCAAATTGATGACGCTTAGACCTAGGAGAGCTGCCGGAGCATGGTGCGGCATGTCCGCGTCTCAGTGACAGTTCTACCTATTTCACTTCCTTGTAGAAATCCTTACTGGGAGGCTGGTTTGAGAAATGTAAGAATGGTTAGCAACACCTGTTATTTAGAATGAATCTCCAACCAGTACAGCAGAATACCTGTTTTGTTTTTGTACTAATATCTGTAAGACTGCATGAATTCAATTTAAAGACAAGTGATAATTTATAATACTGAATATGTATATGGCTAAGAATATTGAGATTGAAAACCATATCCTTTTCAGTCATTATGGTCTAAAATCCCCGTAATACTCTATTCAACATTACTATTTATGAACCTTTATGAATATTTATTAACCTGTCCCTACAACTATAAAGATCCCCTGCCTAAAATCATACGCAGAATCCCTGTGCTCAAGAAGAGATGCTCTAGAGTCCCAAATCGCTGCAGACCAGAGGCTTAATGTGTCATATCCCATATCGTCCTGTATCTCAGCCCACTTGTGATTGGCTTCTTAGATCCACTACAGTTCACAAACTGGACACACACGTGTACAGAGGATGATATCCTGGACTGGGCTCGTGGCCAAGTCGAATAACATCATAAAAATTCTCATCTCCGACTTCTTCAGTCTGTTTAACAACACCCAGCCATCCCTGCTGATGGTTGGCTGAATCATACATCACCTTAGTTACAGGTCGTAGTTTGTTTACATCAACAGCTGTGTATCTGACATGGTCCTGCGTGATCCGGGGACACCCTCGAGGAGCTGTCATCTGTCGTTTTGACCATTTATGACCACAAAATTCAGGGAAAGCACTGGCTGATGCCATCTATACAAGTGCTCAAATGATTCTGTGACTGTGGCCTGTATCAGTGAAGAGGATTGCAGAGTAGAAATGGCTCAGTGCTGTAAGTATGTTGACCTTTACACTGATCGCAGCCTGGGTTGGCATGGCAATGCATAGGGACTCGAGAAGGTATGAAGTGGACTGCTTCTCCTCAGGAGGTTAATGTCCTTTGGTGTGTACAGCAGACAGCTATGCTTGCTTTGCTAATCCATCTTAACTAGTGGACAACAACATTTCAGCAATGAAATCTCAATTGTGATACTAAATGGTGTAAATCTTTTAAGAACCTTTCGGTGATATAAGGTACTTAATGATTTAGTTTATTTATTTAACCCTGGGGAACCCATGGGGTGATATAGGACCCTTCATTTTATTTTTGCCTTACATTCAACCCACTCATCAAAGTTAAGAATTTGCTTTACACAGAGGTGGACATTTCAGGTCCAGAAAGTAAAAATCCAAACCAGGATTTTGTTTCAACCAACCAGTTGAGTACAA
>JAODJW010000117.1:2918031-2929054 GCA_026777045.1 Hyperopisus bebe
GATCGACGTATTGGGCGTAGACCATGTATACGTCAGAGTGGATCATGAAAACAATACTGGAACAGGCCAGAAAAAAACGCATGTATCGATATTAATGCATTCATATTGATGCATCGGATCGTTTGCCGTTGAATCGATATATTGATACAAATCGATGTATTGTTACACCCCTAGTTCCAATGTTAAATTGTGTTTTTTTGTTCTGAGAAAATGTGCACTTACTACCTAGATAAATAGCTGTAAACATGTCTTTTGACTGCCTAAGGCTGTATGTGAACAACAGCAGTAAATTCATCAGTGGCGATAGCAGTGCTGGTCGACCCATTGATTGACATTGAGGGATTTCGTAAAGCGCCATTTTTCTGAGGGAGCACCGACCTAGCAAACTGTCAGCACTCCCCAGCAAGCTTCACTGTATGCGGCTCTACATGGGCATAGGTACACAGCTTATCAAGCAAACTAAGTTAGGGGCTGGACAACAGGAATTAATACTGTTTTCTGAATTAAAGGCTGGTCAGTTGAGTGAGAACACACAAGCTTTTCTTCTGCTTCTCAAAACTATACTCGATCTTTGTGGAGTCTGTGGGGAGCTTGTTTGGTCACATATAAAGTAAGTATAGCAAAGCCGCTTTTCTCATAAATCTACTATGGGTTAAAATGCCAGCAATGGATGCCGCTCGGTCAATCAAAAACCTACTTGATCAGTGTCAAACATGCAAAAGGCTATGTCAGTCCAGTTTATTTTGAAGGAAATTCTAGTATCACTGTGCTACAGGGGTCCTGACTTAGCTTGTCTAGTAATTTATCCTTAATATGAACTCGCTTTCAAAGGCCAGTGAACACGCTCTGTCTGGCAGAAAGGTATCACTGCTGACATCCAGCAATTCTGCGGGGTCAGGGCTCTGTGTGTCGGTATCTGCTTCTGGGACACTAATATGATGGAATGACATACTTGCATTGCACAGCGCTTCATATTACATCCTAATAAAGACCTTTAAGGTAAATCTTTAATCCTGATCCATCTGCCAGACTTTGTAGTGCTAGAATTTCTGTCTAATACTAAAGGTTTGCCCAATTAAAAGTCTTATACAAAATAGATGATATTTTTATTTACAGAAAGTGAAATATAAATAACACATAAACAGACAATAAAATTATCTGGTCATCTTAGCTAATTTAATTGTATTTCTGATTTACATGCCCTGCAATACCGATTGTGTGTGTATGTGTGTGAGAGTGAGCATGTATGTGTTGGACTACCACGACAGTTAAAAGATGGATGGATGGATGGATGATCTGCAATACGAAATAGCTAATCTTGCAAAATCCATAGGCACAGTGGTGTGGTAGATTTATCTGAGTAGTCAAAAATGTGCTGTCATTTAAGTGGTGAGTGAAGGTGTAACACGCCAGGATTTTCACACTGAAGTGGCTTCAGAGATGACTGTTTAAAAGCTTCCTTACTGAAGGGCTGTTACTGCCACATATGAATAATAACTAGTGCTGAAAGACAAATTAGTTATACAGTCTTGGAAAGCTGCAATAGCCAGTTGAAAGCTATTTTGGCAGTTCATCAAGATTTTGAAAAAAGAAAAACAAAACCTTTAACCCTCAGCTGCAGGCTTAAGTAGTCCAGAACAGATGTAACATATGTGAAATATAAAGTTTCCTTAGTGAAAACCTTTATTCCAATTTTCTTTGAATGTTACACATCATATACCCATTTATAGCGCATTACTTTTTTTCCAAAAGCCACGTCAACAAAGTCTCTCGCTTAAGTGCAAAAACAGCATCCTGTGAACACAGGCCCAGAACTGTAAGAAAAAGCTGCACTTTAACCACACTGTTCCACTCTGCCGTCCAGAAATAAGATCGTGCTGGAAACGCTTCTGTATCACAATAACCAGCAGTTACATGGGAAAGCAGATCGTTTGGCCGTCACAGGCTGCCAAAATCCATTCCTTTTCAACTTAAACATCCAACCGTATCAAAGGGCTGATTTACTCCTGTGCTTTTTTGCCCCTGTGACAAGAAACGACTTTCCCAACACCTATAATACAAGTAAGTTAATGGCCTGCTATTTTCCCATTTCAACCAGTGAAACCATTCATTTTGTGAAGGAACTTGCCTATACCAATATGTAAACATATCTAAGTCAGCTATAAAAATCCTGCTTTTATTTACAAATGTGTCCCGGTGGTTTTCAAATTGTGTCTGTTTTGAAACTTGGTGATCACTGCAGGAGAGAACTGACTGGTTAAACTGGGATGTTTAACGGGCCAGCTGTCCCTGATCCTTTCACGGAATTATAGCAGGTAAATATCAGCTCCCTCTGGATGGGTGTGATTCCTTATATTTAACCAACAGAGGCTGGAACAGGCCTCCACGAGAGCTTCTCCAGATATATTCTCTAATCACCAAATGCGCAGCCTGTCAGCAAAATCCATTAATATTCACATTCTCAAGCTGCAGATTGTAGGATAATGTGGTCCAGTGCTTTCCCTTCATTGCAAATTTTATCCAAACCCCTTCAGAAGATATGTCCTCCTAAGCCTTTGGGTGACCTAACCTTAAACTAGTCCTTTAATGTCATCGTTGTGAGTGGTCAGATTGGGTCCTTAAATATCTCAGTGGGCATTTTTGGGACACACATTCTGGGTATTGTGAAGAAAACGGCTCAGAGGTGACTTGAAAATGTAAAATGTTTTTTTTCTCCTTCCATTCCCCACCTGACTCTCACTGCCCTACAGAGTATGTGTATCTCTGAGTGCGTTTCCTATTCCCGCCCTCTCAGAGCCCGCTGCTGAACCCGGGCAACAGCGCTTGCCCTTATGTGACCTCTCCAGTCTTCCCCTGTTTTCCGCTTTCTTTTTTCCCCCGGGGCTTTTGTTAAAGCCGTGTCCACTCCCCGATCTTTCCTCCCGCCCTATGTCATGTGCCTGTGCTCCTCGTCCTGCCCAGAGAATGTGCAGTACACGTTTCACAGCAAATGTACACACAGCACAAACAGAAGAGTTATAATTCCCTATAAGCTCACCATTTCTTTATATCCTTCTTATCAATAGGGGATTTTCACTAAGAAAATATTCTTTATATCATTAGTTAATTTGAAAGTGAGATTCTTTTTTTGTTACCTTTTTACTGTAAAGTACCAAATATTCATCGTGGTTTTCTGCATTTTGTATTTTGCTTTACAGTATAAACAGCCCCTGGCATGATAAACCAACCTGATCTCCAAAAGTGATATCAGTGAATCAGTTTGATTTCTTTCACCGGTAATGGGTGTGGTCTTTTTATATGATTATTTCATTGATTGATTGGGATGTATCATGTGGTCTCAATAATGGAGTTAGACTTTCTATTTCCATGCCTCTTCAATGCAATTCTATTTCCATGCAATTTTTTAACATTGCAGGGATGACATCAATCTTTTGTGAAACCCAAAGATGTTGCAGATTCCAGACTGACTTTCATCATCCAAGTCTCCTTTTAGACTGGGAGCCCACATTTCTGGAGATAATCCCACACGATGGCTC
The DNA here is from genome assembly GCA_026777045.1 of Hyperopisus bebe. Lineage (NCBI taxonomy): Eukaryota > Metazoa > Chordata > Actinopteri > Osteoglossiformes > Mormyridae > Hyperopisus > Hyperopisus bebe. The sequence goes on from JAODJW010000117.1 coordinate 2,921,568, forward strand.
ATAACATGCCATTCTCACAAGTTTCCCCGCTTTTGTGTGGTGGAAGGGACAGGCATCTCGCCCACGTGTGCCCAGAAACACAGCAGGAACTAAACAATGAAGGTGCACTGGGAGATAAGATAACAAGCTGGTGGGTGCAACAGTGACGGTGACACAAGGGGACACTGTGCCCAACTCATAACTGCTTCATGTTCTACACCTTCTAGTAGAGCCTCAGGAAGATTACTCCCCAAAATGCATGAGCAGTTCTAAGGGATCAGTGGAAATTGACGGACCGAAAGCTGGGTAATTTGGTGTGTTAATATTGGTTTGAAAAACTAGCTGTCAGGTAAAATGAGTCCCAGTTGAAAAAACTGTTAAAATTAATATTAGTTAAAGGACATAAACAAATAAGGAGCAGTATAGATGATAGAAGCCTGGACAAGCACCTGTAAATGAACAGACAGAGAGCCAGAAGCCAATTCTTGATGGGTGAGCTATGAGTTGTCACTGTGCCTTTGAGAACTTGGAGTTATGATGGACACCTTGGCAGGTCATGGTCAGGGTCCCTACAAAGGCACATTACTTCCAGACAGGAATGTGGTGTTAAATGAACCCTGCCTTGTCAGACTGCCTAGATTTGGATTTATCTTCCAGTCTGCTTCAGCCAGAGTTGCATAAAAAGTAGTGCGAGCTTCTTAGCGCAGAAATTGTTGGAGATCCATTTCCCCTCTAATGGACTTCCATTCCATTTGGGTGTAAGGCGACAGCAGATTTAGATTTCAGCCACTGATGTGGGTGAAATCGCAGGATTAGGGCAATACCTCGCAGGCAGCCCCTTGAACGGGAATGAAACCGATACATGCGACGTGACATTCCCCCCCTCTCTCGTTTTTCTAGTTCTCAGAGGCTGAGAAGCTTCTCACAGAAGAATAGATATTGTTCTAGCCCTGAATGAGCAGGGGAGAAGCCGAGATGCATCGCTCGTTACGAGGGAACGCTTAGCACGTCCTTCACAGGATGAAACACGTGTCGCCCTACAAGCCCCTAATAAAGACGGTGACAAAGGTTCAGTTTAACGTGAATGGCAAAAAAAAAGATGCTACAAAAGATGCAGGGTTTATGATGACATGTTACAAGTGCATGTAACAGAGTCACACATTTGAGAGAAGCCAAGAGCTGGCTGCAGGAAAGAACACTGGTTTATAAATAAGCCCTCGAAGGGGGCATTCTCTCCCAGCCCGTCTTTTTGAAGATGAATGTTGTGTTTGTCTTTGTATTAGTTTGAACTAGCAGCTTCATTTATTTTGTAATGTTAGAGAATCCTGTTAAAAATGTGCACAGCTGAAAATTATGATCAAACAGTGGCTTAGAAAATCGCATTTTGCTGTAATGCCACCTGGAGGCCAGTGACTGTACTACTACACTGGTCACACACAAGGCACATCTGCGCGCAAGCACCTGGCCCTGCAGCTGGATGCCTCTCCATCTACAAAGCTTTTGCAGTCCCAAACTCTCCAATAACATTGGCTTTAACATATGATATAGAACAAAAAACAATCATATTCCATCGCTAATTTGTAAACTTTCAGTGTTCCGTTTATCTTGCCATTTGAATGCCGTTCCTTCTTAAACTTGTCAGTTGCCCTGGTAGGTAAAAACATTTTTTTCCGACAATGAGCGCAGTTCTAACACTTGGGTGGCCAATTTCAGAGCTGACAGGCTGGATGGTAAAGCTGGTTTTCATCTGCTGTACTCTTAACTAATCAACTTCGTGGCCATCTGTATAATGTCTGAGTACCATTCCTAGAATCCGGAACTAATTGCATGAGACATATTGTTAATTGACTAATTTGTGCAGTATGTACTGCATTTGCTTTAGCTAAAATCACCTCTTCTGGGAATTTAGTTCTGTATTCAGAGGCGTCATGACAATGTGACATTTTGTCAGGGGGTCCAGAATCTCTAGGTATGCCACTGTGTGTATTAGCACTGAAATTTGTAATAACAGTAAATATTTGGATAGAAAATACAGGGTCAGAAAAATGTGGGACGGAAATTCCAGATACTTCTAATACAGCCAACATGGAATTCTGTAAGTTGCCCTAGTAGATACTATATATACTGTAGCATAACCAAAGGCAAAAAGAGCATTTCAGGCCACATCGAGTAACATTCCTACTGAAGGCTCTACGCTTCGTTAACTCTAACACTTATGTAATGCAAAGAAATGTGCCACATTTTATACAACGCACGCAACTTGCATGAAGAGCGCTGACTTTCATAAAAACGTTGAAAATATATGTTGTTAAAGTCACAAAATGGAAAGATGTTATGTATTTCACTGGACAAGGGTATGAAATGTGAGGAAAATAACTTAGATGAGGTAAGCGAAGTTTAACTTTGCGGAAGAACCCTACAACGCTCCTCGAGAGCGGACTCCGCTTGCGCGCTCCTGACGCGGAGGTGAATGAGTGCATTTGGCAGCGCGGCCTGGGTCGTTGCCACAGCGCAATAAAATAGCAGCACAGATGTGTGGCAAAAAAATGCCGCCAATAGACGCAGGTTTCATATAGGGAAAAACATATGAGGTTTGCAAAACGCCCGATAGAAGCATAACTGTTAAATGTGTGTTTCTGAAGCAATATTGTGCGAAGGTTTCTGATTTAATCATCTTGTATCAGCATAAAAATTGGCTTCGCTCCATGACAAGCACATGTTTGTTTAATTTTCTTCCTAGTAAGTTAGTTGAGGTGTGGTTGAGTCGGTGTCACTTGGGGGGGGTGAAAGTACAAAATCCGGAATTAAAGGGATTTTTTTATCCTTTACTAATCAAATCTGAAACTTTGGTATTTTAGAGTTTTTATGTGTAGGCCTATGTGTTGTATGTTGATTTCTTAGTTCTGAAGTTGAACGGAAATGATACGCTTGAAATACGTCGTAAATTTTATTTTGCGTGCTGTTATTCGGGATCATGTACTGTGTAATACCTTTATATGTATAATGGAAAATATTAATAATTAGAACAAACTGTACAGAGTAAATGAACAGAAGTAAACAATGCAGAAAAAATGCAGCATAATACAGTAATGATTAACGCAGATATATAAAATGCAAGATATATTCTCTATTCTTACAATGATACAGCTAAAAATTATACAGCAATAAAACAGCTACCGTTTACCTGTGGGTTTAGCATATAGGTTATGACATATATACCTGAAGCAGGGAAAGAGAGCCAGCCATGTGATCTGACCATGTGATCTGGGCTTGGGTTCAGTAGCCTGGCTGGAAAGGAAATTTTAGGCCTGATGGAAACTCTGTTGGGGTGGCTCACTGGGTTGCACTGTTGCTTCACACCTGCAGGGCTGGGACCTCCATCCAGGATGTACCCCTGCTTTGTGATCCAGGCCACCTGACCAGAATGAGCAGCTACATGATGGTTGGATGGAAAGCCTTGTGTCCAGTTATAAAAGTGGTGAAAGGTTATTGACAGCATCTAAGAAATGGAAACCCAAACCTGAAAATTGCAATTGTGATTGTTGCACATGTGTAGATACTTTGGACAAATTTGTTTTTGCTGCAAATCTTCATTTAGAAAAAGCAGTTAAAACCTAGCTACTCTTTCAGTCCATCCAGAGCTGCATAGCCTGCAAATTCCCCCGTCAGTATCACACATCCTATCTGTATTATTTACGAGCAAATCAAGCCAAAGCCTCAGAGCTGAAGGCAAGAGAGGACATGAAGTTGTCTTCTCATGCATAGATGCATGGTTTGGGCAGAATATGACATCATTCTCTGGGGAATGATGGAGTGGCTCTCACCAAAGCCTTCAGGGCGTGTTTCTTCAGACATGTGCGAGCTGCAAAAATTCAACGCTGTCATTTTATGACCACCAACAAGTCGAAGTGGGTTATAGTCCAGGTCCATTTGGTAGCAGTTAACTGTTTTGTGGTTCAGTAGGCTCTACAGTAATCTAATCTTTAATTTACTATCATGGTTTCTACAACTGTATTGTTTTGCATTGTTTGCATTGTTTTGTGGTGTCGGTATTGTTTTTAGTCTCTTTGTGATTGAGTGACGCTAAATGAGTAAGCATTCCAACGTACTTGCTACACATGGCCAGTAAAAATCTTGAATCTTGAATAAAACAAGGAAGCCTCATTTTACACCTTTTTCAGGGAGAATTAACTCTGGGCAGATTTACATTGTGTGCCAATTCAAATGTGGATTTTCTAGCCGATTATTTTGGTGACTCACTGGTCAGTGCCAAAATAAATGCATTAAAGAGCAGACGGGCTTCAGCGCAGAAGCATAATTGTACATATGTCACAGAGTAAAGCAGAGTATGTCTTAAATTAGGATATAGTGTTCTCTAAACACAAGCTGCATAACTAGGTAGACAAATTACCTCAGCAAACGCTAAAAGCTGGTGCTTAGATATAGAGGAATGAGAAGGGCAATCTTAGCCAGCCAGCCAGTAATTACGCCTCGAAGAGCGAAGAGCAGCAGGTTTACAGCCCCATGGAGAAGCTTGTTTCACCCTAAGGATGGTGATGTTGGTGTGTGTGTGTGTGTGTGTGTGTGAGTGGTCCAGGTATACCTTACCTTGTGGGGACCAAATGTCTCCAGAAAGGTGATGAATACCCGTTTTTGTACCTTATGGGGACCAATTTCCCCATATTTTATAAAACTCTATATTTTATAAAATCTGTGACTGCAATTAAAAAACTAAAAATGCAAAAACTCTTGTATTTTGTTTGGTTACTTACGGTTACGCTTTAGCTGGGTAGGGATTAAGCTTGTCATAGTTAGCAATAGCATTTTTCCCATAGAAAATAATAAGCGGTCCCCAAAAAGATATGATTACATGACCGTGTGTGTGTGTGTGTGTGTGTGTGTGTGTGTGTGTGTGTGTGGGGGGGGTGTTAAACCAGGCAGGATTTTTAATTCCTGACCTTTCAGATCTGAAATGTTCAGACATCCCAGCAGAGAGGGCAGCACTGATCTCATAGGTATAGCTAGTGTCGTTGCCTTAGCAACCTCTTAGTACAGTACCATGGCTGAAAGTTGATACAAGGCAGCTACTAGCTGAGTTTAAGTTTAGAGTACAATAATTATTGAACACATGTACCAAATGAGATAATTGCATTTAACATGGGCATTACTTAAAATTCAGCAGGACTGTTCTAACATGTTAATAGTTCAAATGGCACGTGCGCAACAGAATTATGGCTCAGTGTTGGCTCAGTATGTGTCCTTACCTCACCTCTACAGGTCTGCCAGTTTGAAACCAGTCCCAACTCTGGGAGGTAACTGCATGACTGTGCTGTGCTTGCACTGATTGTAACCCACTCCAGAGACGGTAACTCGCGGTGTGTGTGAGCACATTTCCCATCAGCCCGTACTTCCCAAAAGAGCCTCACTAATCCTGAAAAGCTTTAGTATTTAAACAAAGAGCAAAGGAAGATGGTTAAATCATTGGCTTTTTACCACCTTCACAAAAAACGTTTCAAAACAAAACTGACAGAGATTGTTCCAGCCACCAAGTGATAGTAATGCAACACACACAGCATATGTGTGTGCAGGACAAAAATGAAAAGACCTGCCTTCTGTTTGTGTAAAAGGAGTAAAGTTCTCTTATTGCTGAAAATTTGCCAATCTGTGGGAGACCTGTAATAACTATAGTGAGTCTAGTGAAAATACTCAGCTTAAAGCCTCCCTACACTACCCACGGACATAATCTGCTTTATCTGGGAAAGATTATATCTGAAATCTTAGAAAAGATTGCTTTACACCATCGGCATCTGCAGGATCTACTCGAGTCTTAAACAAGTCATGTAAAGCAGATAGAGCCGCCTGCAATAATATCTATTGCATTTTTCATAATACACTCAACACTAACTCAAGTGAATGACACTGTACCTTCTCTGGTGAATGCTTTATTAAAACACCCAGTTTGCTGTGTGGGATTGAAAAGATCAATCCTTTATTTATCCGAAACAAATTTTACGGTACATGCAGGTTTTATAGATCATTCTTCAATTTTGTGAGGAATACGTGACAGATAGTGTGGATACTTAAAATATTCTGTTTCAGCCATTTGTCATGAACGTGTAAGTAGTTCTTATCAACAGTGGGAATAAATCTATTTGCAAATAATTCAGGGGTCAAAGAGCAGGGGTCCTATAAAAGAAAGTAACGAATTTGCAAGACTCATTCAGGTACAAGTTAAAGGTCAACACTTATCTGAATGGGAGTTTAATACTGTACAGAATGGAGGACAGATCCCCTGGAGGTATCTAAAGCATTCTTTAAACCATTTTGGTGAAAGAGAAATTTGCATTTTGATTAAGACAATGCATTTATAGAGTGGGCAATACGGATTCTGTTGTCATTTTATCTCTCAGCCATATATTGTTTATCATTTTATGACATCCTGATGATTTAGCTTTAGATGATGGTTATGAAGTGGCCAGAGATGCTGACATCTGTACCAGAACTATTAAGCTACCCACTGAGACCATGCCTTATCTAAAATATATATGGGATATATATACAGGAGACCAGCACTGAGCCTTCTGGGATTGCTCATACTGTCCTCTCCGCTGGCGTTGTGCCATTTCGGTTTTAATACAATGAGCAAATCCATCCAATCACGTTTCGGCCTTCTTTCTGGGAGTATGGCTGGTCTTCACCACCTTAATACTGCATTTTACTTCTGTGCCCGAGGAATGGTCATCTTTGGATCCATCTCTTCTCTGGAGAAAACAGGGGTGATGAAAACATTTCAGGTTAATACATAGAAATGAATAAAAAGAAGAATTTTGGATATTCAGATTAACAGAGAAGAGGGTTTGATGATAATGTAAGTTCTGTAGTTTCTGTAGTTCTGTAATTTGGTTTTAGGGTTTTATTGCAAGCAGTAATGTGAATGACTGAAAGCTCATTTGAAGATATTTTTTTGACAGGAGTAAAGGCATGTGAGGATTGGGTATCATACAATATGCAATATAAAACATTCAAAAGTTTATGTTTACCATAGTAGAAGTGTTTTTGAATAATGAACAGCATCGGGAACCATTGTTTTAAACAAAAAAGTCTTTGGTCTACCAGGACAGTAGGTGTTAACATATTATAGGCAGCACCCAGGTTACGAACAAGATCCATTCCTGAAGTCTTTAAGTCGAATTTGTAGGTAAGTTGAAAAATCAATAATGCGGTACATTATTACACAATACAGTAATAATAAAAGTAACTATATACAGTACCCAGGGGCGGAGTCAACTCCCCTGATCATAGAGGCCCCTCCCCCCAGCCATAAGAGTCCACTCCCATATACTAAAAACACACAAGTTATACTACTGTAAAGGCTCCCACACTCTTGACAGCTATAATCCATCCATCCATCCATTTTGTCCCGCTTATCCGAGGTCGCGGGGGCAGCAGTCTCAGCAGGGAAACCCAGACTTCCCTCTCCCCGGCCACTTCCTCCAGCTCCTCTGGGG
>JAODJW010000117.1:2931559-2946524 GCA_026777045.1 Hyperopisus bebe
TTTTCTTACTTTACAAATTACTGTTTTGATAAATGTGCTTAGATGTGTTTATGTGCTCTTCTTGTTTTATCCTGTTCATTTTGTGTTTAAATGCTAAAAAACATATTTAGGTGTAATTTTTTGAGGCCAGGAACCAATTAATTGATTTTCCATTATGTCTTATGGGGAAAATCTGATCAGAACTCGAACTTTTTAGCATTCGATCCGGAGTTCTGAATGGATTAAGTTCAAGTTCTGAGGTATCACTGTACTGCTATCTAAAGTTATGTTAAGAGTTGAATCATGCTAATTTGCTTTTCAACTATAATTGAAACATCACCAGCAGTTTAGTGACATGAAGCACATAAAATACACATATAAAATTTAAATGTTCAAATTTTAAAGATGTTTACTGATATTGAAACCAATTATAAAAACAGTCACTTAATATGCCGAAATACAGAAATATTTAGCTACTTTCACCACTAGAGGGAGACATGCTCATTCAAAAAATTACTGTTGCTTTAACATGATGTTTCTGAACCCAGTCCTCAGAGACCCCCAGAGAGTCCATGTTTTCGCTTCCTATCTGTTGATTGTCTAGCAGGGATGGGAGGGAGCACAAACATGGACTGGCTAAAGCTCCCTGAGGCCTGGATTGAGAAACGCTACTTTAACACTTCTTCAACGTAATAGCACTCCCAAAGAGCTTTTGTGAAATGTCATGACTATTTTGATATTGTTTTTAAAGCTCTCACGATCGTGAGCGGTGCCTGGATCTGCGGTGGCTGGGGTCGTTCTGCGATCTCTCCTTCTGCTGGCAAAGCACAGCTTCCCACTGAGGACCAGAATCCACCATCTCATTTTCCTGTCGTGACCTGGGAGAAACATGGACCCACATGTATATGAGCAGACTTTAGTGCAAATAACAACAAACAAGCCTTATTCTCCAATTTCTCCATTTTGTGAATCAAATGTTTAAACAAAACATGTATTCACTCTTTGACAGACTGACTTCCTGTCAAAGGGGTCCCCCTGTATTGTGCCCTTTGATGGACTGACTTCCTGTCCAGGGGGTCCCCCTGCCTTGTGCCCTTTGATGGACTGACTTCCTGTGCAGGGGGTCCCCCTGCCTTGTGCCCTTTGATGGACTGATTTCCTGTGCAGGGGGTCCCCCTGTATTGTGCCCTTTGATATACTGACTTCTTCTCCAGGGTGTCCCCTGCCTTGTGCCCTGTGCTTCCTGGGATAGGCTTCTAGGTAATGCTGGAATTCTGTACTGGATGAGTAGTTGAGGAGAATGGTTGTACTCTGTGTATGGATGGATAGCCATTTGTGTATGACTCACATGCATCATTTATTTAAAATGCTGTTAGGAGAATGAAGTTATATTTGATTTAAAATGCTGTTAGGATATTGAAGTTATATTTGTCCATTATCAATAACAGTTCACTGACACAGACCAATGTAACTATGAGTATTTAAATTTTTTTCATTCCCTTTCACCCACCACTGCACATTAAGAAAGGTTCACAGGGCCACCGATCACCTTTCTCACACCGACTCACCTGTTCTTTTTCCGATGGTCTCTGCTGGAGCTTTCGGACTCGCTGCCACTGCTGGTGTAGCCACGGGAACGTGACCTAAAAAAAGAGTGTTAGCGACACCAAGTAGAGCAGAGAAAGAGCACATTTTGACTAATCCTGCAAGGCAATGTTTTCCAATCTGGTCCTTGGGGACCCAGACAGTCCACGTTTTCGCTCCCTCCCAGCTCCCTGTCAGACAGTCCACAGGGAGCTGGGAGGGAGCAACATGTGGACAGCAGCTCTTATCCAAAGCCCTACCTTCTCTTCTGCTGCTGACGATTCTCCTGAGAATGGCCCTTCCTACAACACAGGAAAGAGATGTTTATAAAGGTATCAGTGTGCTGAGATAAAATGCCCACAACATTCCCCTTATTCCAGTGAAGTCACTACATTTTATTTATTTAGCAGATGCTTCTTATACACTCCCTGGAACAATTGGGGGTTGAGGGCCTTGCTCATTAGCCCAATGGTGAAATCACTCTGCTGACCCTGGGATATTAACCAATGACCTCTGGATCACAAACACCAGGTGCCACTCCAGCTAGGCTAAGAACAGGAAATTGAGGCTACAGTGAGCATGGGCTCACAAGAAGTGGACAACAGCAAATTGGAAAAACGTTACCTGATGAGTCTCACTAGGGTCAGAATTTGGCGTAAACAACATGAAAGCATGGATACATCCTGCCATATATCAACAGTTCAGTCACAAAACTCATATCATCTCAGACTGATTCTTGAATATGGCAATGAGTTCAATGTACTTAAATGGCCTGCACACAGTCACCAGATCCCAATTCAGCACCCACGGGATGTGGTGGAATGGGAGTATCATTATGGTGCAGCCAACAAGTCTGCAGCAACTGTGTGGTGCTGTCATGTCAACATGGATCAAACCTTGTAGAATTTACGCCATGAAGAATTAAGGTAGTTCTGAAGGCACAAAGCGGTCCAACCTTGTGCCCAATTAGCAAGGTGTACCTAAAAAAGTGGCCAGTGACTACATATTCTTCATGTTCCATTTTCAAATACAGACACAGCTATGACCATCCAGCTATACTCGTTCATAAGGCAGGATACTTTAAAGACAGACTATTATTGATTAAAGTTCTGGATGGTGGCCATTAGTGGATAGGTGTTTTGGTGAACAGTAGCTGGAAACGATGATACCTATAAAGCAGTGATGGACAAAATGATGCCTCATGAAGCATTTGTTGTACTTTATTACCCTACTAGATGGTGTTTTTGGTTTACTTTGGGACATATTTTTTGCCCTTTTTTGAACAGAGGGCGCCATCTAGTGGGGTCAAAAAAGACAGCAAATGATTCATAAAGCTTCATTTTTTCCCTGCCTACAATAAAGAGTGCTGACTGTTTAAGGTGGATGTGAAAGTTGATATGCGTGTTAGCCCACGGTCAGGGGTGGCAGACTAGCTCCACAGACGGTGCAGGCAGGTGGGTTACTGAGAGCGGCGTACCTGCGTCTGCCTGGCTGAGATGGCTCATTCTCACTCCCACCAGATGCGGTATGTCGCTTCGCCGCCGGGAATTTTGACGATCTGTTTCTTTCACTGGCAGAGTTGTACAAGCTGTTGGTGGCAAATAAGAAACACACAGTCAAACATCAATGTTGTTTTGCTGTTCTCGGTGTCCTGGAACAAGCTTTGGGAATCATAAACACATGAAACACATGAAACACATGTCTAATTTGAAGTAATACCATTCCTTTGGTCTGGAAAAAGGTGCCTTATAGGAAAACGTTCCCTGAGCTCCCTGTTGCAGGTGATCTCACTACAGAGGTTATCTTGTGTAAATTCCATAAAATGTTGAACAGTCATGTCTGGTCAACTGGCCAAATCTGTTAAAATTTCACATGAAAGCAGAAAGGCAGACCTGTCATTTTTTTAAAGAATCAAATACAAATGTACATTCAAAAAATATTTTTTTCAGTATTTCCTAAAAACACTGACTGTAGGCACTACTTCATCAAATAAGACCAAAGATAGATAGATAGATAGATAGATAGATAGATAGATAGATAGAAATTACTTGAATATACATTGACAGTCAAATATTTATGACAGCATGTAAAAACAAATTATGATCCAAACTGTAGATTCCATGACTGTTTTTCTATTTTTATTTTTACTTGAACCGTAAGCTCACACCAGGCTCACTTCACTCACCACAAGGGGCAGCAGTGGAGTGTTTTAATACGCTCACACGATGGGAAGATGTAAAAAAAAAACTAGAGCTGCCATTCAGAATTGAGTTGGACTCATGCCTATTTTCTGCTGCTTTCCAATATCTTTTTAAAATGATTTAAATTGAATTTATTTGAATTTATTCTTCTGTACTGTATCCTTTAAATCAAGGACATGCTGGTTGGGACCATAGATGGATCAATAAAATAATACAGTATACTTTGAGTCAGTAACTGTATGCTGTGAAACACCACAACTAACAAATACACAGCTCCCATGAGTCTCCTGAGGTCCATGAGTCACAAGGCACAATAAGAGCATCCTCACAAGTCTGTCATTCATTACACAGCATGCGCTATCATACTGCTCTCCCCAGAGTCTGCGGCTCCCCCTGATCGCCTGGCTTTTTCTTGTAGGCCTTCTCACGGTTGGTTCAGCAGAGATCTGCAGGTGCGTGGGAGGTGCTTACACCGAGGCCAGCTGAGGCACCCGCACTTTAAGTTGCCCTCTTCTGGCGGAGCATTAAATGTCTTGTCATGTTCCAGAGCTCCCAGTCACGGTCAGTAGACAGCATATAGCTTGGGATGAAACTCCATTCTAAATAAAGTCGTATCAAGCCTAGAGTGGTCTTTTTACTTCACAGGCTCGAAAAGACATAGACACACAGAATGGGAGGCGCCCAAACGACAGTCAGAGCTCGTCCCCAGACACAAAGTCGAAGGGAGGTGACCCTCTAATCTACCAGGGTAAACGGCAACGCTTTGGCACCAAACTGGATAGCTACAAGTAGGCCCACCCCTGCCTGGAGCCTTTCAGCACGGGCAACTCCAGAATGGAATAGAATCCAGCCCCTCTCCGGGGGTTTGATTCTAGAGTCCGAGCCAAGAGTCGAAGTGAGCCCAATTATATCTAGCCAGCATCTCTCTACCTCCTGCACCAGCTTGGGCTCCTTACATTCCTTACATTACGTTCCATTTACCTAGAGGTAGTTTGGCCGCTGACGATCGGTCTGCTGCTTCATAATCTTTAAAACTTCAACCTTCAGATAAAAGCAACTGGACATATGAATATAACTCTCATATAATATATTTAGGAGCAATGTGTACTTGTGATCGGAAGGTCACTGGTGATTTCACCGTTGTGTCCATGAGTAAAGCCCTTAATTTCCAATTGCTCCAATTGTTTTCTCAAAAATGTATGTCGTTTTGGACAAAAATGACTACTGAATAAAACATGTATATCTTCCCCACAATCCTGCACTGTATAAGTGGTTGGAAGTTGGGTGCATGAGTTATGCATCATTTTGTAATTCCCAAATTACCTCCCCAATCATGTGACCACAAACAGAGTGAATGAATGGCAACTGCATTTTGTCTGTGGTATCAGGCGAGTCAGATCAGGATACCTCTGCATCGAGTTTTCTTCCCAAGGTGCACTGGGGGCTCTTGACTGTGCTTCTGGACAGTCTATTTTATTTGCTCTGCAACTATGGAGAAAAACATATACGCATACAGTTGCTTATTCTTCGGATGAAAAACTTTAGCTTTGCTAAATATAGTATATGCTTATAAATATTCAAACGCAGCTAGGAATAATGTTTTGAAAGGGTAACATTATAAACGCTCTTTCACATCTTAAACAGTTTTTCACACTTTCTTTTAATTTAATCTTGAAAATAAAACACATTAATAAACACAAGGAAGCACATGGCTTCATTTCCAGAAGGTCTAGCACAATCAGAACCACCACATCATCAGTCCAAAATCTCGTCAATTGGTGCAACCTAAGGGCACCATTGTAGGAGGGGACAAATGCATGTTTCCGGGAAGTGTCTCTTAAGCAGTATCTGGTTGAGTTCCTGTCACCGGCACATGACAAATATACCATGTGTGAAGAGCTACAACACTCAATATCGGCCTCTTGATATCTTACATTCACCAGACCTCTATGAAAGTATCGCTAAAACAACAATGTATCACTATGTTTACCCTGGAGCAAACATAGCCAGAACGATCCAATGAACATAGATTTTACTCAAAAAAACCCGAACCAGTTTTGCCTGAATATTTCAATTCACCTTTTGTTACGCACCTTTTTACTGCCGAAGAGTCATCAGTTCTGTTTCTTGTTCCTTGACTTTCTCCACTTTCAGTATTACCGTTTGATAGATTCATGTTGCTTGGTCCTTAATGAAAGATAAAATGTTTATTAATAAAACCAATATACGTTAAAATCATAATCCTAGCTATCCCCGAGTATATCATGCTAGGCTGTAGTATTTCATATTTCATATGTTGTTTTATACTATGCATTGTCATGTTTCATGTATCTTATGGCATCACATACTGTGCACAATTTGATACTGACTGTAAATACAGCAAGACTTTCAACACCTTCGATACTTCAGCTTAATTGTTTTTTTACATTGGTTACAATCCAAATAATCTTAGTTACTTTGCCTTCAGTACTACAGACTAATGGCCACCTAAACGGCTTCTTCCCCCAAACCATTGCCCTCCCTAACAAAGAACCATGAGTCAACTGTGATTTTACGGGCCCCCATGATGATCAATAAATTGATTGAAGTTGAAAAGCGGTGTTAGCTTGACGGCTGCTGCACTGGGAATGTCTCTGTCTCTTGGATGCTAACCTGTCAGCGGAATGGCCCGCTTGGGGTACGTCTTACTGCAGCACCGCTGGACCTGCAGGTCGGGCCGTGGCAGCTGGATGGACTGATACTTCCCGCTGTGCATGACACAAAAACAGATAACTGGGATTTCTTTGTCTTCCAGGGTAAAAATGTAAATTCAGCTACAACAATTTAGAGAACAGAGATTGTACATACAGTGAAATTTAACATAGATAAATGTAAGGTAATCCATGCAGGGAGCAGGAATACAAAGTACAGATATTTTATGGATTCCACTGAAATAAAGGTAGCTGATTACAAGAAAGATCTCGGTGTGTATGTTGATGCTTCCACGTCCCACTCCCGCCAGTGTGGGGAAGCAATAAAAAAGGCCAATAGAATGTTGGGTTATATCTCTAGGTGTGTGGAATTTAAGTCAAGGGAGGTGATGCTACGATTGTATAATTCCTTGGTAAGACCCCACCTAGAATATTGTGTGCAGGTTTGGTCACCATACATTAAAATGGACATTGCTGCCTTGGAAAAGGTGCAACGTAGGGCTACAAGAATGATTCCTGGTCTTAGAGGAATGTCTTATGAGGAGAGGTTAGCTTAGCTGAATCTGCTTAGCTTCGAGCAAAGGAGACTAAGGGGGACATGATCCAGGTATATAAGATTCTAACAGGTCTGGATGCTGTTCAGTCAAATGGCTATTTCAATATTAGTTTAAATACTAGAACTCGTGGCCATAAGTGGAAATTAGCGGAAGAACATTTTAAAACGAATTCGAGGAAGCACCTGTTTACACAGCGTGTAGTTAGAGTATGGAATAGTCTTCCTGCTCATGTAGCGCAAGCTAAAACCCTGGGTTCCTTTAAATCAGAGCTAGATAAGATCTTAACAACTCTGAGCTATTAGTTAAGTTCTCCCCAAACAAGCTTGATGGGCCGAATGGCCTCCTCTCGTTTGTAAATTTCTTATGTTCTTATGTTACATCAGAAGAATGCAGATTCATGTTTTTCACCTGCATAAATAACACTGACTAACCTGTAGCGATGCTTTGATCTGAGAGAGCCGAGCCTGGTGAGTTTCCTCGTCAAGGAGTTGGACTCATTCTCTGACATCCTTAGCAAATTTAGGTCATACAAGATGCAGTTTGTTAACGATGCAATACAAACAAGGATGGAGCTTGATCATGTGACCATGATCATGTGACCACCTGCCTGACCAGAGGTATGCTTCCCAAAAGCATAGTTGCTAACACTGCTGTTATTTACATTAGCATCTTACATAGTTTGAACCATGCAACTGAACAGTTCCAACTATTTAAGTTGATGATTGAAGCTTTTGGGGAATGTATCCCAGAGCAGTTCTAGAATGAGGTTGTGATCATGTGACCACCAGCCTGAGCAGAGCAGGGGTGTTTCTCAATACTAAGAACACAGAGATCTTACTTGTGGTCTTGGCAAGATTGGTCTTGCTAACTTGCCTCCAAAGAACAAAGTGGGAGGAGGCAATGAATCATAGGTTTTTTCTCATTTGGCAAGGATGCATCTGATGTATCCCTGATATTTGGGGCAGGACAATCCTCTGTACTTCTCTTCTTGAGTATTTGAACTAGTCTTCAGCAATGGAACATGACGTAAAACACGAGAACACAATTCTAGGATGCTGCATGATCATCTGACCACCAACCTAAGCAGAGCATTTCTAAGATGAGGTGCAATCATGTGACCGCCAACCTAAGCAGAGCATTTTTAAGATGAGGTACGATCATGTGACCACCAACCTAAGCAGAGAATTTTGAAGATGAGGCATGATCATGTGACCACCAGCCTGCTTTCCTGGGGAGGATAAACACACCAGCTTCTTGCCAACTGGGTTACAGGCAGCACATACCTGAAAAACATGTGATGATCCACACAGCACTTCCAAAGGTGCCTGCAAGCTGTTTTGCTGGGTGCCTCAAAGAAGAATGAGGTGTCATTACACTGCAAAGTAATGACAGTGGGGTAATGGTTTATTTCAGAGCTTTTCATCAGACAAAACTCTGCTGTTTAATTAAAGACATATAGATTTCTCCAGCAAGAGCATAAAATAATGAGAGATGGATTGGATGCGATTATTTGATTTTACCAGAGGAAAACTTACAGGGGCAAATGGAAAATTGCATGTCAGGAGATCATTTCAGACCCTGAGTGTTTGTAATTATTACCAAATGAGCCACTAAACACAGCATTTCGCAGACCTCCTGCTGTACGCACTATCAATCTTATAGAGATTTCAGTCTTCATTATGGAAGATATGTACCAGTTGAAGAAGCACAAAGCCCTTTATAACAGAATGACTTGATGTAATCAAATTTAGTTCTGGCTAAAGGAACTGGGTCCTGGGTGAGAGCAGGTGTTACCTTCCTGCCCCCAGGACTGTACTCCTGTAACTTCGAGTGCCACTGCAGCTACTGCACAGGACAACAGTCTTGGGTTACCCTGAGTGTCCCGTAGTACTATACACACACTTAATCGTGGTTCTTCAGAGCTAAAGTGTGCTGCTCAAATCCTGTGCAGTAAATGACCGCAAGAATTATCAAAGCAATTTCATGTATTTAATTATATCATGTCTCCATTATTAATATTTAGGTCTTAAGACAGACAAAACTACAAAGAAGAAAACTAAAGTTATGTGATATAATGTACAGTATATACTCAAGCAGCAAGTCATTTTTACACCCTGAAGCTTGTTTTCTGCTCTTAACAGCGTGAAACATTTATATTCATGAGTTCCTATGTATGGTTATATCCAGAGAAATAATTAACTTTCAGAAAACAGCAACAAGAAGGGACTGAAAATGAATAATTCATAAGTGGATCAAATGCTTTCAGTGAGTTTTGTTTTTTGTTTTGGTTTCTGACCCTAACGTTTTCTATTCTAGCTTTCTCTCCTTTTAACAGATTCCTGCTGATTTACAGCAGTATTACTGAGTAGCAGCCAAAACCAGCAAAGCTAAATCTGCTTCACTGTACTTTTTTGCACAAAGAAAAAGTGAATAAACAGAATTATGTTTAAAGTGCATTAAAGGTGAAATTTTACAATTTTATTCTCATCTCTGCTTGACGAAACTGCTTTCTACCTTATAAGGTTTCTGCTTCCTGAGACTGAATCTGAAAAATCTGAGAAATCTGAGAAAATCACTTGATGTTTTTTTTCCTGCTTACTGTGCATTACCCAACGTATCTACACAGCAATGAGCGACACCCCCTTTTGGTTTGGAACTATATTGCGTACAATAAATAAATTAGAAAGAAATTCAGTACTCATTAAAATCACTCAAATTTATACGATCCGATGAAAAAGAATTACATACTTCATTTTGATTTTGAAACAAATGAGAATCAGTATGCTTTAACTCCTGTTTATAAATAATAGAAAACTCACATCTTTCCCCATGACACGCAGTTCAAACTGAGTGTCCTTGAAATGAACTTTTGTTATTCTTGGCCTAAGGATTAAGAAGCAGGATTAATATTTATTGGCTTTAATTCTTTCAGTAAATGCAGACCAATGATGAACAATACATGTAAATTCTATTACAGTGTAAAAACATAAAATTTTTAGTGTGATTTTAATTGTTTGACTTCAATTATGAGCATGCGGTTGGTAAACCACCAGTTCCTGACGATTACCTACCAGAAATACTTTCCAACTTGGGTTTTGTTCTTGTAAACAACAACTCCAACTGGTGTTAATCCAAGAAAGTATTCAGACTGATTCTCCCCCTGTAAAGAAAGAATAAAACAAGAATGGGGAGATTCAAATATGGGTAAAAAACAAAGGTCTAAAGTGGCTTCAATAGCTGAACAGAATAGGAAACGCAAACACTTACAAATACAGGATGTAGATCAACACCATACATTTCAAGAGTCTTGGCAATTCTTAAATAATTTAATTCAGCTTCAGATGGCACCTGTCCCCTGTAACCAAAGAGGATATTAAATTAGAATGGAGATCTTTAATCAATGTAATGGCTCAAGAGTAGCCGTTAATGTAAAACAAGGATGTGAAATGAGTTATCACTAAAGGACATATAGTCTTAAATACCATGCAGGCTGCAGCTCTTCTCAGAACGATAGACACATTCACATTTTCATGTCTTAACATATTATGATAATACTTTGGTAAATATAAATAATTTATTTATGGGTAAATATTATTATTTTTCATTTAGGCATTTCATTAGCTATATGTGAATGAGGTGGTCCGTCGCGCACTTCTGTGATTTAATCTTCTGCAAAGTCATTCTCTATGAGAGTATGTCTCCGGTCAAATAATAATAATAATAATAGATACTTTATTAATCCCCATGGGGAAATTCTTTTTTACGCTTCCCTCAACGTGCTCTTTGTAGAGCAAGCTGTCTGTGAAGGGCAGCCACCTGTTGGGGCACCCAGGGAGCTGAGGGTTAAGGGCCTTGCTCATGGACCCACAGATGTGCTGAGGCTGGGTTTGAACCGGCAACCTTCTGATTACAAACACAAAGGTTTATCCTGCTGATATGCTATGCTTTCTGGAGTTTTCTTCAATCTCTGAGATTGGATGTAGGCTTATTAAGCTTATTAGGATTCGTAATTCTTTCATATACTTTTCATAGTAAATCGTCATCACGCCTTCTCAGATCTTCGTAAAATTATTATATTTTTTCCAATTTACATATTATAGCCAGCTGAGTTCCGAGTGGTGACGACATTTTGCATTGCTCGGTCAGCACAGTTACAAGTAGTGAAGTGGAGAGTGAAGTGCAGACAACTGCAGAGCCAAGACATAGAACTGAACAATATTGTGGTATTAGTCACCTTTGCACTGCTACGCGTTCGAGTAATTTAAACCAACCCCCCCAAATTGTATTTTCTTTATTTTATGTAAGTACTTCAAGTTTTGTTTTTGTATTAAATGCATATATACCGATATTGCATTAAAAATCATATCTCAGATGCCCTTTATCCTTTGGGGCTCTTCATAAATCTTGGGTCAGACATTATGGATAAAATGCCTTTTTGCTTTAAATAGACTTCTGATCTATACTTAGTTATATAACTAAGTAATATGTACTGTAATATTTAGCAGATCAACGTGCCGATCTGTTGTTGGGCTTGAGTTTTGTGATGAAGTGATGAAGGGTTTCTGATGACCTTTGGGCAATCATTGTTGTTGTTTATTGTTGGTAATTGATTTCCAATAATAAATACATATATTTGCAAAAAGCAATCATGCCTTGCCAACTCTAATAATGATAAGAATATTAACACCTGAAAAGAATCCCTTAATGGTAAATGTTGAATGATGAATAAATTCATGATTTAATTTGCGATTAATTAATTTGCAGGAAGGCAATCTATGGACAGTTGTGTGATTAATCATGAATAAATATTGATCGTGATAAATCTATTGACAGCCCATATATATATGTATGTGTGTGTGTGTGCGCATGTGCGTGTGTAATTTCTATAGATGTAATTTTAATTTTAATCAACACAGAGTAAAATGTATTTGAATAGTAGCCCAAAAAAGTTCTGTTACTTACTTTAAAATACTCTTGCCTTAGATTTTGAAATACATCATGAACACTGATTACAATAATAACTTTGGTAACCTAATTGAATTCAGACTCTTATGGCTGAACTTTACCTTTTCTGGATACAAAACAGCTGCTTTACTACACAAGATAATTGTCTCTTGTATTCCAATGAAATATGTTCCATTTACAAGGCATGAGAAGGATAACGACAAATTAACATATAAAGACATTCACATGGATTTGAACCATCTTTCGGCACATCATTTTCAGTGCAATGTCAGCGAGGTTCCATCTGTTTGTGAATGATTCAGTCTGCACACTAGACACCAGGCAGTCCCTGCAGGGGAGGCGTGTGCAATGTGCCTGGGTCTTTCATGCATCATTTATTTCACTAGGGCCGCATGCCTTCAAGATAAAGGCATCTCACTTTTCCAGCAGCTTACTGAAGGGTTTTACTCCCTCATCCCTGCAAATTCCAGACAGGCAAATGTTTAACCACTCTGAGACCTGTGAAAATACACTGAGCAATCACACTTTGACGCACACACTTGTAGATTCCCAACCATGGAATATTTCCTGACACGGAAGGTGGAAACCGCCACTATATTTAAATACATGCTTGATAGTAGCTATTAAAGTTAGGATGGACTTATTGCTGCCTGTTTTTGGAAATTATCACCATGGCAATGAAGAACTTGTCTGTCAAGGACCTCTTTACACAGCAGGGCAAGAGGGTGGAACTAACTGTTCTCCTTGGGAAAGTCAAACACACTGTGATGTCGGGCATGAGGGCAATTAGCCAAATAAATTGCCTCCTTGTTTACCAAAAGCCATGCTATCCCACACTCTGCATCACTAAATTATGTCTCCCTAACTCAGAAACTATACTGAAGGCTGAGATATGTAACCAAGTAAAATACCGGCTGACAAGATAAGATTAGCTTGTGATGAGAATCTAAAAACAAACAAACAAACAAACAAAACTGAAGCAGGCTGTGCTCAACCTTAACATTTGACCCAGACTGGGAGGCTGTGTCAGGAAGTGGAAGGCAAAAGGTAGAAGTTGAAAAAATCATAACCTGAATTGAAGGTGCTGTTTAAGGACAACATGACAGGGAGTGCAGCAGGACACTCCTACTAATAGTTTGATTTACGCTTACATCTAGTAATTTATTATTTCAGCCAGTGCTTTTGTCCTATTTTACACGGGCACCTCAAGCTTTGGCCAAAGAGCCTAATTTGCCTTGTTTCATGGTATCAGGATACCATGGGTTAAAAACAAAAATAGGGAAGAGACTAGATCAGACAGTATGGTTTGTTATATATGGTTTGTAATATATATATATTGCCTTTAAGATAAAGAAAGACAGGAAGGTTAGACCACAATGGCAATGGTCAATGGTTTATAGAATGTTTACGTTTTAAAGGAATGAAACACAAACATCCTGGCATGATTTACAATGGGATAACAGCAAATCATTTTACACTGCAAATTCATTTATACGCAAGGGGGTTAAGTGTCATTTTTTTGAATATGATGTTAAGATATTCAGCAATTTTAAGTAAATTTTCTGAAATTAACTTAGCAACATTTTTCTTTGTGAACATGGGCTCAGACAGTGATTATTATGGGACTGTTTCCATTTTAATAGTATAGATAAAACACATGGAGAACTATGCTATGAGAATAAAGCTCTCATTGCTATAGTTATGAAAAGGGCCACTGGTTGCATATAGAGATGAAACTGAGTGGCAATAAGAAAAAACATGCTACAAAACAACAAAGAAAAATATATGAAAGGAAGAGAAGATATAGCAGAGTAACTATAGAACCATCTGGAAAGAGCCAAAGAAGCACTGAGCATTAGATATAATCCCATGATCGTATGCTGTCGAAAGTCAGGCCATTCACCTTGTGGACTTGGAGCTGTACAACCTGTATGCTGACCACTGAAGCTGACCATAGGGCAAACAGGGTATTTCATGGTATCTCAGTGCTCCAGGGCCACTGGATGTATGACTGACTGGGTGCTCAGACCCTCACTCTCACCTTTGCACGTGTGTGTGTCTTAAAGGAGAGCAAGATGGGATGTGAAAATGAAAGAATTCCTGTGCAGTTGTGGAAATGACAACTCAGGCTCTAAGAGGAAATGCACCAATTTCCTCTGGCTGTGAGCTCCTCGCTTGGTGGGGGGGCGGCGTATTACACTGGCATAGAGCATAGATTCTGAGTCGATTCATTCAGATTTCAGGAAGTTTGGATGGGGAAATTGTCTTGATCCACCCTTCCTGAAGCTCATACCCCCCCCACCCCCCCTTAGGGAAAAACTATGAAAATAAACACCAAAAATAGAAACGGTGCTGCCAAATTTTGAAAAAAAGTTAGAGATTAGTTTCAAAAGTCCAAAATTGAATATCTTTGTTTATGTTATATGAACATAATTATACAGGATAATCGTTCTGTTTAATTTTTTTCTTCCTCCATAAATTGATGGATGGCAGTTGTTTAAAATCAGCCAAGGGGAATACACCAACAGTCAAACAGAGAGAGAGAGATGAATGGAAGAGCTTCACCTCTACATTGATTTACAGTGTTCGGTGTGTGCACGCTAAGACAAAGAGGTAATTGGTGATTTAAGAATTTACGGCAAATGCAAAGCGCACAAAAATTCAGCCAAGACTTTATCAATCTACATGGTACTACATTTTAAAAATGAAGCGATAACCTTCCTGAGGAACATAAGATCGTTTCCCAGACCAGTCAATCATAATTCATAATCTATACAATTTGTTAATATTAACGTGCTTTACATCACGCCCTGTTTTACATGCTCCAAGGGGAATAGGCTTGCAAAAGCGTTCTGAGATCTATCAGCATACACTCACCTAAAGGATTATTAGGAACACCTGTTCAATTTCTGATTAATGCAATTATCTAATCAACCAATCGCATGGCAGTTGCTTCAATGCATTTAGGGGTGTGGTCCTGGTCAAGACA
>JAODJW010000117.1:2949580-2964559 GCA_026777045.1 Hyperopisus bebe
TTTTTCTTTCTTTTCTATTCTGTCTTTCTTTTGTCTTATGTATCTCATTTTATATGTATATCAATGTGTTCGAACACTCCCATGTAAAGCGCCCTGGGACAACTCTGTTGTCAAGTGCCCTATATAAAATAAACTGAATTGAATTGAATATATACATTTATATTTACATACATATGCATTTCTATATGTGCACGCTACTTGAGCCCCAGGATGAAAGGGAAGCCTGTGTGTTACATGCAGAAATCTTTGTCTGGCAGTCTGCATTAAAACGCCTTCATCTGAGATATAGCAGAAAAAGAAGATTATGCAGTAAAAATATGCAATTTTCTTCTGTTGTTTGGAACATCTATATAATGATATGATAATATGAGGTTATTCAGTCTCAGACTAAGTCCTGAGGTAAACCTCTATTGAATCTAAAAGTAATAGGATTTTAGATGAAGCCAACTCCTTATTCTGTCACAGTTTTTAAGCTGCAAACTAAATTTCAATTCCACTTCAAAAGCCCCTAAGCCTTATATACTGATTAAGACTAAAGCAGCAGGGTTCAGTGAACATTAATAAAAATAAAATATAGTTGAATCACTTCAGCTTCCAGTCTTAGGTCCATGACACATGTAACATTTCTGAGAATTTTGCTGTTTTTGCATATTTAAATTCAGCGCAGATGTACATTAAATGGCTTCTATTGGATGTATATCATGAAGTTGTCCTTCTTAATAATCAAGAATAAGAGTTGCATTATTATAAGACAACAGGGAAATGCTAATGGAGTGTGACATTACCATTGAAACGCTACATTAACATTAAGCAGCGTGTACAGCTATGGAAACGCATGCATGTTTAACTAATCAGTGCTCCCCTAATGGATTATTATTAATCTGTAATTGTGCTCTTTCCAGACACCAAATAAATAAACATTCTGGGAGCAGACTGGTATTGCTGAAAGAGCTTCTTAACAGTAATGTGACAGCAGAGTGTATTAATAGGACACCAGCTGTAGCTACAGGGTGAACCACTCTCGCAGTGTTTGACATCCTTTGCTGCACGATTCAGGTTTTAGCTGGAAGTCATTCATCTGGTTTTACCCTGGCTGGAATAATAAAACAATACTGGAAAGAAGACCATTTTCTGGAAATGGCCTGTTACTTAGTGATAAATGTGAAAACAGTAAATTGGGAAAATGACTTATCTCATATGAAACAGAGGGGCTTGTCTTTCCATTGTACAGCGGCGAACCTCCTTACTTTATGGTTTTGTGGATCCGCTCCACGGCGTCCTCGAGCTCTTGTTTCTGATCCGGCACAAAGCGGTACTCCGACACATACCCCGGCACATGCCTGGACGGGTCATAATCGCCCACCTCGGCTGTGGGAAGAAGGAGAGTCAGAGAGAAAAATGGACTCTGAATGACCACAGGATGTGCAATGAAATTGCATTCCTGACAAAGTGCATCAATCCTCCCCCAAAATCTCCACAAAGACTCATAAATAATGAGTCAGTAGCAGAAAGCATCTCCCAGGGACCTAATTATATAAAACGGGTTAACGCGGATTAATCCATCATTATGATTAATCTGATTAAAATTTTTAACGCAATTAACCCATCTGCAGCGCAGAATGACAGTGGTCAGTGGTACCTCAGAACTAGAAATTAATCCGTTCAGAACTCCAGACTGAATCCTAAAAAGCTTGAGTTCTGATCGAATTTCCCCTATAAGAAATAATGGAAAACTTTCCCAGCCCCAAAAAAACACACTGAAATATGTTTTTTTTAGCATTTAAACACAAAATGAACTAGACAAAACAAGAAAAGCATATACTGTACTAAACACATCTAAGCACATTTATCAAAACAGTAATTTGTAAAGTAAGAAAATAAATGCATCCAAACAATGTGTAAAGTTAAAAAAAACAATGTGTCCTGCCCTGATCGTCCGTTCCATCCGTGTGCCAAGCCCCCTCGTTAACCCTGTGTGGAATCCCCGTTTGATCAGCTGTTTCTGGTTGTTGTCATTAGTCCTCTGTATTTAGTCCGGTTTCAGTTTGTTTCCCCAGTCCGGTCATTGTATTGTCTGTTTGCGTTTTGCCTGCCTTACCTGTAATTAAATCCCGTATTCCCCGATACTCTGACATCTGCGCCTTTGTCTCCATTCCGTCCCCACTCAGCACGGCAATATTATTGTAATTAAATGTATTAATGGTTTATTATTAATATTAAAATAATTACTAAGTAATCTTTATTTTATAATGTATTTTATTATATAATAATAATTACCGTTACAGGGGTGGCATGGTGGTGCAGTGGTTAGCACTGTTGCTTCACACCTCTGGGACCTGGGTTCAAGTCTCTGCCTGGGTCACATGTGTGTGGAGTTTGCATGTTCTTATAGGGTTTCCTCCAGGTGCTCTGGTTTCCCCCCACAGTCCAAAGACATGCTGAGGCTGTTTGGAGTTCCTAAATTGCCTATTGGTGTGTGTGTGTGTGTGTGTGTGTGTGTGTGTGTGTGTTAGTGTGCCCTGTGATGGGCTGGCTCCTGGCCAGCATTGTTCCCTGCTTTGTGCCCATTGCTTCCAGGATAGGCTCCAGACCCCCCGTGACCCAGTAGGATAGGCAGGTTGGAAAGTGGATGGATGGTGGTGGAATTACTGTTACTATCTATCATTGTCTAAATGTATTTTTACTGTCTAAATATATGTATTCAGGTAGTGTAAACATGTACAATGCTATCACAGCAAATGCAAGGCTGAGACTGAAGCGTTACCCTTTGTTTCCGCTGAGAGACATGCCACATGACTCATTTTCCCGTGCGTACAAGTCTTAGGTTGGCATTCACGGTTTGACTGAGATTCAGATGAAGTTCTAGGTAATTTTTTTTTCAAATTGGTTGGTTCGACTTTTAAGAAATTCGAGTTCTAATGAGTTTGAGAACTGAGGTACCACTGTATCTCTGTCAACCCATTTCGAGCAGTTTTGGTGCGTTCCAATTGCCCTCAGAACTCATATTCCGAGTCAGATTCCGAGTTTTGAAGCCGGAAGTGACGACATGACGACAAGAGATCTGAGAAATATCTCAGAGCAGCACAGAGAATCCCGAGTTCAGAATCGCCCTTTATCAACAGAAGGGAAAGTTGTAGTTTTATATTGTTTAAGCAGTACTTCTCATTTGTGGCTCATTAAATTGGTCGCACGCACTATACCATCCAACTTATCTGTGGACGTGTTGCTACGGAGTTTTATACGTAAAGCACCACGCGTAATGTGTTATAAACTGATATTGCTAACAATGGCAATTAACCAGGCTAGAATTGGATTTCATGATTAGTCGGATTATTTATCACATTTACAGTAGTTTGGGCTAATTGTAAGTGAACGACGATAAATACCATTTAAACTGAGGTACCTTAAATCCGACAAGGTGTCCGGCTATGCACTTGCGCTTGCTCTAACTCTTGCTTTTTGATACGGATCCATGGTATTGCACTTTTGTGGCACATGGAATGCATCCGACTCGTGTACAAGATGTTCAATAAACATGTTAAGTGCATATATATTCCCTTTTCTCTTGAGTCTGCTCATGCAAAATGAAATACGATTAATATAGATTAAAAATGAATTATTTAATCATGATTAATCAAAATTAATCCACAGCAACCCTGTGATTAATCTGATTAAAAATTTTACTTGTTTGACAGCACTAATAATAATATTAAAGTGATATGCTGAGATACTTACAATATTTGAATTATATGTTTGAATTGCACTATATATGAGTATATATATTTATTGTCATAAATCTACTTGTATTTGTTATGTTATTGACTGTTTAATTGTACCCTGCTTTTAGTGACTTAAGTTTTGTTTGTGTTTTGGGTTTAATTTGTTGTTACCAGTGTCTGGAAGGACACGCAACGTAAGATCTGTATTACACAGTAATGACCATTAGTAGTGACCATTCACTGTGCATGTGACAATAAACCCTTGAATCCTGACACCAGGGGCGTCAGAAGCATTTTTAATGTGGGGGGGACACACTGGCATAAAACTAATATTTTATGTTAAATATGAGGGGGACACATCCCCCTCAGATTTAATGGCGGCGACACCTATTGCCTGACACAGTCATTAATAAATTGTAATGACACATGTCTATATATCAATTCTTTGTTATACAATAGGTGAAGGTAAGGATTAAAATGGTCCCTGGAATCTGTTTTGATCATATTTCTGAGACTGATACTTTATAGTAGCCAATGAAATGCTAATGCTTCAGTTTTGGTTCACCTGAACAGGTTTTCTGAACCAAGTAACCAAGGAGTGATTGTCTCACATGAGTACCTGCAGTGGTCGCAATTATGGTCACAACAGGGGGAGGGGAAGGGGGGACACACTCACCCTGCATGGCTAAAGTGGCCAGCTGCGCAGCAGCGCTGAATGGACATGGCAGGCGGCCCTGCAGCACGTCCTGCTTCACCTGGAGGAAGAACTGGTACCTGGGGAGAAGGGCAAATTGCAGCACAGGTCGCCGGATCAGAACCGGAGGGGTGGAGGCTGGCAGAAGCTGTTGGGGTGAAAACAGCTGGGGGGGCGGGATCAGGAAATATAGGGTCTTCAAACAGACAAGCCAACGACTGTCTTAACGTAGCACAAGTATTAAAAAATTATCATGAATACTGTTACTAATACTGTTAAAGACTTGAACGAATATACCTGGTTATTTCTTCCTTTAGTTTACAGGGATCCTCGGTGTAAAACTTGACTCCAAAGTAGAGGATGTAGGGAGGTCCCGCTAAAATATGAACGGGGCCACAAATTAAAGAGAACAGTGCAGGTGGCCAAACTGTAAAGACAGAAAAGGGAGACTCGGGGTGATTTAACAATGTTCTGCGGTCAGAATGTTGCTTCCTACTGTTTTATATAACCTTTTTGAGCTGAGGTCCATCCATTTTTGGAGTAACACAGATAGCCCATTTAGAGGGCAACATCACCTCCGCGTTTGCGCCAAGGCTTCTTTTCCCAACAGATTAGCCCACATTTTGATTTTCAGTATGGCCCTCCAACATTACAGATGCCATTTTCCCTTTTTTATCTTTCTGAGAGCACAGGCCAGTGGTACTTTTGTTCTTCTGCAAAGAAACTGCCAAATATGTCTGTGCCCAGCTGGCTGCTGACATAGCAAATGGGAAAAGATCTACTATGTTTATTGTGTTAGACCTCTTTATCCTGTTCACCAGTGGAGTGGGCTTTGAGACAAACACTTGACACACATCCAGGCCTTGAGAATTGCCAATCATAGCTATTCCTACAGGACAGCCATCTGAATACTGCTGTGGGTGGCACAATGCAGAAAATGGACATGGCAATACAGCAGAAAGTGAGGTTAAAGGCTGGTTCATACTTTTCTGAACGCGTACTAGTGGACGTGTCCGTTCAAATGTTTATGAAACGTTTGACGTGATCGTGCATCTTTCATGGACGAACGCCTGCTGCACTCTAAATCTGTGTCTACGCAGTGGTGTATGCGCAGCTCGAAACAAACTTCGCATAACAACATGGATGGATCTGTAAATTCTACAGGGTACTTTGTCAACTCTACAGACTATTTAAAATGTAATAAAAGTGGTACATATATGTAAATGTCACACCAGGGAGCTGACCAAAGTTGGCAGCCCTGTGAGTTGGCCCTCTGAGTTTGTAAAACATAGAGAAACGGACACAAACCTGACTGGTGTGGTACATGTGCAGGGGATATCAGAATAATAATTTATATTATTATCATTAATAAAAATATAAATATAACATGTGCGTATGTGCAAAGTTGACCAGAGGAACTACGAACGTTTCCATGTACGCATTCGCAAAGTGGATACGCAAGTGCTGCAATTGTGCAGAGAAGTATGAATCAGCCTTAAAGCAGTAACCAATGAAACACCTGAGAGAGGCATGTGACACAAGCCTATACTCTCCAATGTAGCCTCCATAATTTGGCTTTAACATGGCTGTCACTGACATTAATGACACAACAATTTAGCTACTGATAGATAGGTTGCCCATCATTGCCAGATACATTTTGAAAGTAACATTTAGCAAGAGAAAGACAAAACACAGAAATCAGGTGAATACCTACTTGTTATCAAATCTTTATGTTCGGCAAGGGTTTTCAAAGGATCCAGCCAGTACTGTAAACAACACATTTGGTTAATTTGTGGCTTGAACTGAAAAGAAAAACATTTTGAACTTAAAATATTATTCAGAAGCAAAACTGGATATAAGAAATAGTTAAAATACTAAATAACTCAGTGGAACAACAAACTCGTCAAACCCCCCAAAGGAACATGCCCTTGACAATGCATCCCACATATTCTCCTACGCTGTAATTATGTTTATAAATCATGGCTGCTTCTGGAACCTGACAGTTACAGTATAGCAGCAAGCCACTGACTCATGCCTGGATTGGCATGATGTTGGAAGAGCACAAAGCTTCTCAGCAGCTCTGTAAAGTCGGAGAACGGCCGCCAGAGCAGGTATAACCTGAGCATTCGGTTTTGTGCTTGATGGGCCCAGAAATATATGCCAAATTGTAGCTAAAACTGACTATATGATAACCAAGATAATTACTAAAGCTATGCCGTTGATTGTTGAATATTGTTCCTGGGTGTTTCTGGTAAATAAAGCTGTGGACCATTTCAAATGGTGTGTCATAAAGGTAGATTTAATTTATTAAACAAAAGACCAAAATTAAAATGCACACGTGTAATATCTAATGTATTTCTTGTTCCAGTTTTCAAACATTATGTCAGAAATAATCCAGGAGAATAAACACACTTGACATTCAATACCTTGTATTTTGGCATGTCAGGTTGTTTTTGTGGAATTTTGCATTTTTATTTGACTTGCTTGTTTCTAGTATCTCTAAGGTCATGTCTTACAAGTATGCCAAAACGTCTCCAGTTCTATCCCTTGCTGGTGTTTTTCCAAAGCAGTTTTTGAAGGTACTTAATTGTCGTTCTTTAGCCAAAGAAGCTGGAATGCTTACTTTTGTGCTCAGTATCATCCCTGCCCTGCTGCTGTTTTTCGCCTTCACATTTAGCTGCTAAGTTACACAGTGTGTGCCATCCAGAAGGCCAGCCGAGGTCACCACAGGACCCGACCTCCATAAATACAAAAGTCAAGTTTTCTCTATTCCCAGGATTTCTACTTGAGAAAAATATTTTCTGAAGGCTGTTTCAGGAGAATGCTTTAAACAGTCATCCCGTTTTCCAAAGTTTTATTTATAAAATCATACCCTAACCCTCTCATAATAATGCATTAGCATATGGCTGCCATTGAATATATACATAATAACTCAGACAGGGTTAAGACCTTCACTGTTTGGTTAAGCATAAGATGCCTGATCTACAGTGGCGGAGTAATGAATTCAGGGACCCACTGGCTACACTTTTCATAGGCCCCTTTTTCTGCCCCCACTCCCTAAAACGATACAACGATTAAATATAACACTATTAAATATTAGTAACTATAAAGTAATTTGACACTATCAAGTGAGAGCAATCACATCAAAACAACAACAAACCGGGAAGCTTACATTTTCACATCAGTCATATGCAGCAACCAGAAACAGCTCAACAGAGACCTCCCTGAATAAATGCATCTCAATAGCGGTAACCTTAAAACATTACACTCTGATCCAGTGCGTGTCAACTGCATCCACAATGTGTATCATAGAGAACATCGACCATACATAACTTTGCAAAGAGAGGCAAATTCCAAATGAATATAAAACAAGTTCTTACTATTACAATGTTTTCCTCTGGGCTTAAAACTAATTGATCAGGCTTGTAAAATCCATTATATGTAGGAAACAGACACATACGCATACCAGAAAATTCACAAGGCTATAAAAAAAGCGCCAAAAAAGAGATACATTTAAGAATTGGTCTCCCCATTCATCACCTCAACTAAAACAATCGTCATCTTGCAAACAAATAAAAGATCAATGAAGGATCACTTAAAAAAACAGTAATAATAAAAAAACTTGATGGCTAATAGGAGTCCCCAGATCAGTCTGGGCCCCTAGGCTGCAGCAGAGGCAAGCCTGATCATTAATCTTAAGCATGATTTTAAATATGGTGTGACTGTTGGTGCCAGACATGGTGGTTGTCTAAAAATTCACAGTCTTGGATCCTTACACACTACAGCATCTAGAGTTTTCAGACAATGGTGCGATCAAGAAAAACATCCAGTTAGGGTCAGTTTCATGGCTGAAAACACCTTGTTACTTGGAGAGGTCAGAGGAGAATGGTCAGACTTGTTAAAACTAACAGGAAAATTTACATGGGGGACCCCCACCCCATTCGACAAAATCTACCAAGAGGGACCCTCACCCCATCTGGCAAAATTTATGTAGGGTGAGCCCCCCCCCCCCCCCCCCACTCAGCAAAATGTTCCAAGAGGGACCCCAGCTCCATTTGGTTATAAAAGTAACTCGCACTGTAGAGAAGGTTAGAGGCCGCTGCTGTAACAGAATGTGTTTGAAAAAGGGCTACTAACAGGCAATATTAGCTGTGTTTTTTGTTTACCGGGTATGGTACAGAATGTAGCTGCACAAAAGAGTCCTAACATGCTATGGGGTGTGGAGGCAGCGTTAACGGCTGTTACGTCACCCACCTTAGGTATGCACTAGACAGGCACTTTGAACGTCCTCACATGGTCAGTAAATGACTATGTTTAAGCTTGTGGTCAATGACTGTCACCCCATTTGGGAGCTGCTATTTGTGAGGTTAAGAGTATCAATACTAGGTGTACAACACAACTGGAATGCTGGTATACACGCCCAGTGATTAGCAAACATTAGATTCAGGAGTCTGTGTTTGATTTACACTGCGGCGCATTGTACGTGTGAAGTAGGCAGAATCTGAGTGAATTCACCAAACACTTAAAACAAATATATGACATATTTTAAAATGTCATACGTAGGTAAGGAAGTGATTTCTTCATAATCTTTGTTATCACAGGTGCCTCCTTTTGTTCATTTTTAGTGGCATGTTTCCTGATACTTTACCCTCTGCCTATTCAGTGTTTCCCATCAGTGATTTCACTTTTTTTGCTGAACAAATAACTTGCAGAATGATTATTTCTGTTGTTTCCATACATCTTCCAACCAATTATCAGGACTGTGGGGTATTTCAGTTATGCTTTAATCAGAAATCAAAATACATTTTAATAGGGTTCCAGTATTGCTGAGCATGGTGGGTGGTGTGTAGCCCAATGGGTTAGCATGCTGCGCAATCATAAGAAAGTTGCCGGTTCAAATCGGCAGATTGATGCCACTGCTGCGCCCTTGAGCAAGGCCCGTAACCCGCAGCTCCAGGGGCTCTGCACACTGGCTGACCCTGTGCTGTTACCCCCCAAGCTTGCTTTCACCTGTATGTGTGCCTCAGAGGAAGCAAGAAAGCACAGGCAAATAGATAATTTCCCCATGGCAAAGAATAAAGTATCTCTATCCTGTGTCTTATATAAATATGTTTGGAGCTATTGTCATTGGGTAAAGGACAACTCCACTTCCCTCAGGCCCAACTGAGTCTCACACTGCCACCAAAACACCACCTTCCTGAACAGCAGTCACCACACAAGGGGCAGCCACCAGCACATTCTGCTTCACTTCTCCAATACCCACTGCTTGTGATACTGAGCTGTTTTGCTTATGCACACATCACTCAGAGTGACATGACATGACAGCAAGACATGAACTGTAACCATGGGTGACATGGTGGCATTCCCCGGTGTTTGTCAGGGTTCTGGTCCAACCTGGCTCCTAGCCACATACTGACTCCTACACTACCACCCTGGGTGGGTGATTCAATTAATATGGTGCAGAAAAACGGGCTTCACTCCTAGTACTACAATACAATTGTCAGAGTGCTGGACCGCAATAAAGGAGTCAATGAAGTATAACTAAAAGAGGTCGCACTTTGTTTCACTGCAATTTATTATAAGTCTGCACGCAACACAGACGCGTTTCAGTGTAATGTCTCCTTCAGTGTGCTACAGACCATGTGCAGTACCCATTTAAAAACTGTGCCCCCCTTAGCCTAGAATGATCCGGCAATGTGCTTCTGTTAAGCTTCCCATGGAAGATTTGTCAAGGAAGCCTACAAGACCAATGCAAGCAGAAGGAGCTGATGGATAATTAAGTTAACGAGCAGTTTTCCATTCAGCCTTCGCCGTTCCCGGCGAATTACTTCTATTCAGGAATAAAAACCAGAGAGGAATATAAATGAATCTGGGGAAAGCAGAAAGTGGGATTTAGCATCCTTAATGAAAGCAGGGGGGGCAAACCCCATCTTCTCATTTACCTACTCTTTTAATGCTTAAGAAACACCTAGTGAAACCCCACACAGGGCAGTCTTCAACAGGAATGCGGAGAACGAGGAAATGTAACTAAAAGAAGTGCCCAGGAGTCCAGCATCGGACTAGCACTGGGTATAGAGCTATGCAGCACAATTTTCTCTTCAAATTGAATCAGCTCCAAGTTGCTCTGCTGCTTGCTATGAAGTATAATCACAATGAGCAAATGATGAAACTGCACTGGTATCGTCTTATAAGTTTAAAAAGTATAAAATTTGAAATAGCCAGAGATAATAATTAGCAAACCCATGCTCAGCCTAGCTGATGTGTTAGCATGTGACAGCCGTAGAAACACAGATGAGGGGGTGATCTTGGTTCTTTTTGGCTTATAGCAGACAGACCTGCCAGTCCACCACTTTCATTTCTATGGTGTCACGTTTCTAGTACCTTCTAATGTTACCATCCTTGGTGCACTTCTGCACATCCTGGCAATTGCATCACTGCAGCATACATTACGGTATATAAACATTCAAACTCGCCCCACACATGCATAGATGTATATACACACACTCCACACATAAACACACACCCCACATACATGCAGAATCCTACATGCATGCAAACTGCCCCATCTCTGCCACATACAGCTGTGTCACTGAGCAGTTATATATACACATACAGCATACATCAGCACAGAATACCAGCATAGCTACCATGAGTATATGTCAGAAGCACTACATGAATGAAACATGCCATGCTATACCTTTAAGTTGTTTAATATTAGGGCTAATGTTTTTTCAAGTTAACATTAATATAACCTTGATAACTAAAATAAATAAACAAAAAGCCACTGTCTGAATTAACTGTTATACCTTTATAAAAGTTGCTTATTAATTTGGTTACATTAACATAAAATTTTAGAAATTAAAATTTGTTTTGTGTATCACTGAGGAGAAATAAAAAACAATTATTTAAATCATTCATTTACATAATTAGACTATGTGTGTTTTTCTGTGCTTTGTGCGTGTGTTTGTGTGTGTGTGTGTAATTCCATATAATTTATTCCAAAATTGCAGGCTGCTGTCTCACCTAATTTACATGGTTAGCTTGCAAATAATCCTCCCCTACAACTATTTATCTGTAGGAAATATAATATCATTAAATAAAACATGATCTAGCAAGCTTACATCCTAGCATAACAAACAACACAATAAGAAGAACTAATTTATATTACTCCTGTTTGATCTTATATGGCACCTTTAATTACCACAGTACAACAGTAAATACAAGCTAAATATGTTTTTAACTTTTAAAAGAACAAAATCACACTTTTAAACGTTTGTCCATAATACACAGTATACATTCTTAAATTCTCATAGAATTGCCAAACATACGTAATTCTCAAAGAGTCATTTCACCTGAGAATTGAATTAACCTCCCATAGAGGATATTGTTCATTAGCATGCAAAGACATTAGCAGAGACCTTTGCAAGCAAATTATAATAATTAATTCAAGTGAATATTTTTCTCCTCTTCTCACATTGCAGTAAAATGCAATTATTATTCATACAGGAGTGTCTTTGTGTTTATTTGTGTGCTTCTGACATGGCCAGTGACTTTGTAGACCTTGGAGACATCCCTTACAGCTCTTGGGGTGATAATGTCTTTCAGAGAGACATTTGGCTTCCACAGCCCTGCACTCTGCTTAACTTCCCTCCAGCCTCGGGGCAAACACAATCTCCTTCCATCTCGGGCGTGCCACACCTTTTGAAGAACATCTGACATCTGAACAATTCTGGAGCTCATGACAAGCTTGCCAGAGCCTCACAGATATCTCAGTCTTATCTTGTTCTTTGACTGCGATAAATTATGATCACATAAATGTTTAAGTGCTCGCATGTGGAATAACAAGAAAGAAACTTTAAACATTAAAGGTGCACTGTGGCCAGGTGCCTGGCTGCGCTTCCAGTAACCTCTTACTTACCGTCTGGTGGCTCAGGTCGCAGTATCTCAGGCCAAAATATTCCGTCTCCAACAGGTTAATGTGGCTGAAGACGTGCTCCAGGATGACCTGCCCCTTGGTCGACTTCTGCAGGAAATAATATAGACATTTTGTCTGCTCACTGTGGGAAAACACATTATCTTTCCTAAGTAGGAAATGACATATATGTTTTGGCACCCAGTCCAGGGTGTTACCCAGCCTTGTGCCCTGACTGCCGGGAATCGGCTCTGGGGTTCCACCATGATCTTGGAGGGGATAAACAGATGGAAGACGGATGGATAGATATGGATGGATAGAAAGGACAGAAATCATTACATAGTTGTTTTCAGTAAACCAACTACACTAATTTTGTGAAACAAAATCTTTTTAATTCAGAGAACAAACTCACTCATAAGAACATACGTAATTTTCAAACAAGAGGAGGCCATTCGGCCCATCAAGCTCGTTTGAGAAGAACTTAATTAATAGCTCAGAGTTGTTAAAATCTTATCTAGTTCTAATTTAAAGCAACCCAGGGTTTTAGCTTGCGCTACACTAACAGGAAGACTATTCCATACTCTAACTACACGCTGTGTGAAGAAATGCTTTCTCAAATTCATTTTAAAATGTTCTCCCGCTAATTTCCCCTTATGGCCATGAGTTTTAGTATTTAAACTAATATTCAAATAGCCATTTGGCTGAACAGCATCCAGACCTGTTACAATCCTGTTACAATCCCTACGTTGCACCGTTTCCAAGGCAGCAATGTCCATTTTAATGTATGGTGACCAAATTGTAGCATCACCTCCCTTGACTTAAACTCCACACACCTAGAGATGTAACCCAACATCCTATTGGCCTATTTTATTGCTTCCATACATTGGCGAGAGTGGGACATGGAAACACCAACAAATACACCGATGTCTTTCTCATAATCAGCTTCCTTTATTTCAGTGGAACCCATAAAATATCTGTACTTTATATTTCTGCTCCCTGCATGGATTACCTTACATTTATCTATGTTCAGTTGTACAAACTATTGTACTTTTAATTTTATTAATACAAAACATATTCAGTTTGTCATGCATACTGATCTGTGAAGCCAAAATAATGTCTAAAATGATGTAATTTGAAATCCATTTCTTAGAAGCATACTTGTGGCAGAGGTCATAAGCAGGAACCTGCTGTCACTGAATTCTGCTTTTTGTCTTTAGCATTCCCCATTAGTACAGCAGTCTGCTTCTATTGCAGTCAAATCCTAAAACCCTAACCCTAAAATAATAATAATATAACAAGAATAATGTGCAATAAACACGATCTGAAATAATACGCAATCTGAAACTAGCTTTGGGGGGAGAACAGGCTCTTAATTTCTTTGTATTTGCTAATGCGATGCTTATGTATGAATAAATGATTAGCGCCTGAAGACCCTGTCTAATTGTTTTACATTTGTTTTATTTAGCAGACGCATTTCCCCAAAGCAAAGTATAAGTCAGGCAAATAACACATTACAAACATACGGCTGTCAAGGAGTCGAAAAGGCATCTAGAATGAGCTCCCAAGAGAATGCCCAGGTATGAGTGTAAGCAGTACTGAGGCAGGAGCTAGACATTTACCAAACATAGTAAGATTTTTCTAAGACAACTATTCACATGAGCTGAAAGTGACACATTAAGAGTGTTTTGGAAGCACTGTTCAGTGTTTTGCACACTTAATGGTTATAGATGGGTGTTTTAGCATCATCTGTGACACTATAGGACCTGTCAGTGGAGAGCTGCCCCAATGATACAATAGAAACCTGAACCTGGAAGGAGATGGACCCGAGGCTGTGGGAGGCCCTGGCAGAAGTGCTGAGCTCCTTCGCTGCTTATTTTGTTAGTAAATCAGCACCGCAGCATCGAGCTGCCCCAAGCATAAAATCCATGGACTGGCAGTGGGGGTGCCGCCCCAACCTGCCCCCCACTGATAAGAGGCTTCCAGCTGTTCGGAGGTGATGCCACAAACCTAGGAATCCCAAATGCTATAATCAATTAGCCTGGTCACAGTGTCTCCTGAGGAAGCTAAACAAGAAACTGGTATTTACATTAATTTCCATCATTTTATGTAATTCCATTATACAAAGTCCTTTTGGTGTCTGGCATGAAAATCCTACCAAAATCCGACCTGCCACTGGCATACAGAGATGAATGTTGTGTCCACAGAAACTTAACCAAAGAACCCAGCATAAAAGCAGAGGCAGCTACCAAGAGCCATGTTTAACAACAGACAGGTCACATTCCCACAGACACATCTTAATTAAACCGTTTATTCTTTATTCTTGACTTTTATTAGTTTACCAACAGTAATGATAGAGTAGCATTTAATTGATCCAACTAATAAGTAGAGGAGTTATGAAAGGCTTCAGGACAGTACAGTATATCGTGAGTCAGGGGGCTCAGTGGAATTACGCAAAATAAGAGTGTTTAGGTAATAACAGCTGTTTTCAGTGAATCACTGTAAAGTATCTCATAGTAAAGTAGAGGACAGCTATTATTGTATGTGTGGTATACAGGGAAAGCCATTCATTACTTGCTCATTATACACTCACCTAAAGGATTATTAGGAACACCATACTAATACGGTGTTTGACCCCCTTTCGCCTTCAGAACTGC
>JAODJW010000117.1:2986068-2997643 GCA_026777045.1 Hyperopisus bebe
TCAGCCAATAAGGGCAAAGGTGTGTCGTCACGGAGGCGGTTCCAGTTTGTGCAGCCGGGTGAGAGGTCGCAATGCATTTAACCGTAATGCATTGCATCAGGATCAGAATGCGTTGCTTAAAGCCAGCGCTGTAAGCAAGTCGAACGCACCCAATGACCGGAATGGGGAAACAAACTGAAACGCGGACTTAATACAGAGGAGTAATGACAACAACCAGAAACAGCTAATCACATGGGGATCCCACACGAGGTTAACGAGGAGGCGTGGCACACGGAAGGAGCGGACGATTGGGGCAGGACAGGGGTAATGTTGGGACAAGATCTTTATCGTTTTGGAAGCCATTAAGAAAAAAATGCTCTTGTATCCTGTTCATTTTCTGTTTAAATGCTAAAAAAAATACAATATATTAGGTGTAATTTTGGGGGGCCGGGAAGCAATTAATTGGTTTTCCATTATTTCTTATGGGAAAAATTCGATCAGAACGCAAACTTTTTAGGATTCGATCCAGAGTCTTGAACGGATTAAGTTCGAGAACTGAGGTACCACTGTATTACCCTCCTCAGTATTCCTGTTCACAGATCAGTACTGACGCTCTCCGTACTATGAAACTGGGTTATTTTTGACAGGAAGACACATAGAAAGAAATATCCTTAGCCCAAATTGGGCCTCAGGGAAACATTCAGACTTACTTGGCATGAATGGTTGGTGCTCATTAATAAGAGTAAGCTCTCAAAAAAATTTTTTTTGGGAAACACGATGGTATTTGTTGACTCTCCCCTGCGGCTGTACTTGTCATCAACACACACCTATACACACACACACACACACACACACACACACACCCTTGCTTCTGAGATGTAATTGACTTTAGGAAGCAGCTGTGTAATCGCCTGGAAGCAGGCCAATCCGCATTGGCCACTGCACCATGTATTTAGATTACTCTGCTTTGTGATTGGTCTGGATGGTAACCATGTGACGAGTGGCTGGGTAGGGTCTTGCTCTGACACATTGAATGAGAGAAGGAATGGATGCTGACAGAAGCACTGAAATGGGGTAGGTGTGCATCTCAACAACTAGCTAAATATTTCTCTTTGTGTGCAGTCTTATAAGCAAACAGCTCTGAGGAGGTAGAATTTTAAGCATTAGGCTTATGTAAGTGTCACAGCTGAGCTTTTTAGCCCTTTGTCTCCATGGATGTGAATGGGAGGTAGTGGAGGGTGTGGGGGATGTGCCTGGCTGCTCTTTATCTATGGGCAGCTAAAGAAATGATAAAAGGGTGCATTGTGCTTCGTAAAGAAAAATA
This sequence comes from Hyperopisus bebe, assembly GCA_026777045.1. Taxonomy (NCBI): domain Eukaryota; kingdom Metazoa; phylum Chordata; class Actinopteri; order Osteoglossiformes; family Mormyridae; genus Hyperopisus; species Hyperopisus bebe. Next base: position 2,987,372 of record JAODJW010000117.1, read on the forward strand.
CCAGGATGGCCAGAGTGGCAGAAAAGCTGCTAGTGGCCGTCAGTGTTACGGTGGTGTTTTAGTTGTGGTGTGAAGGTTCAGCCGAGTCTCGTCGTACACCAGGGAGTACTGAGACGAAGCAGGGTCGGGGCGATGCCGTCTTACCGTAGGTTTCCCTGGACACCTGAGGCTGCCCACGCCACTTCAGGAGAGCATGCTCAATCCCGGTGACAGCGTGGCGCCCGCATACGCCTGCCGACCGTCGAGTGGATGTGGGCGAGCACTGGCTCCTGTGTCCCTGGAGAGACTTGGTGCTCAGTGGTGGCTGAATGGGGGGGCTTCGCTCTGGGGCTGGATGCTGTGAGAGCATGCAGAGGACTGTGCTGCTGCCTCTAGCCATCAGTGCGAGAGAATGCAGTTGCACCGAAGATGCCCTAGTGTCAGGGCGGCACGTTGGCCAGGAGCTGATTGTGTATGTTAAATTCCCCGACATCAGAGTAATTATACGCTGTACACAAATTACTGCCTTGGTAAGTGGCATTTTTTGGTTAGGGATTGGATTGATGTGTTATTTATGAAGCTGTGCCTCTCTTGTTCCTGACCTTCCCTTCCTGAATCTCTTTGTTGGCCATGTTGCTTTTTTAAATTCATTTTTAAGTGCTCCTTTGTCTTGTGACATTAGTTGTATATGACTGAACATCGTATATATGTGTCTTTTATATATTTTTTTTTACTGTGTTGCATTTTGATTTCTTTGGTCTGCTGTACCACCAGCACCTCGCTTTGATCATGCTCATTTGTATTAATATATTTATGGCTGCTCAGCAGTAGTTTAACAAAAAACTCTTGAGGAACTTTACACACATTGCACATTTCAGTTTAATATATTTCAGCCAAATTTCCTGCCAAATTTATATATTCTCGAGTACATCAGTCTTTTTGGTATGATTATATTTGAAATATTAATTATAAATTATTTTATATAACTGAAAATAGTCTGGTGTCTATATGCATATACATGATGTTAAGAAGGACAGGAAGATGGCATTTAAACCAGTAAGTATCAATGAGTATATGCTTGTGTAACTAGCATATTATCTCTATTTGTGAGCTAGACTGAATATTTTCCTGGCTTATGTTAGCTTTCTTAATAAACATGGATTTTCTCTGGACACGTTTCTCTTGGACATGTTTTTCTTGGCCATTAGTTAAATATGATCTCTTACTAGTCCTCTTGCACATGGATAGCATGTCTGCAGAATAGGGCAAATTAGTTGGTACAGGTCACAGTGACACACAATAACTACGGTTTAATTTTTCATGAAAGTGATTTCATGCTTGATGTGTCTGGAGCTGTTCTGGCCAGAAGAGGCCTTTCACTGATTCACATTTTCTCACACAAGTGGAAAAGGTAATGATCTGAAAATATGCACTCCAAGGTATAGGGGATTAAGACATAGTTTAGAACAGATCTATCAGTGAGTAGTATAATTTCATTACTGCTTCACAGCAACCCTAAGATGGCCTGTATGTCTTGAAACTTCTAGGGTTGCCTTTGTCATTATCTTCAGGCCCTGGGCTTGTGTAGTGTTTTTATTCTTGAGGGTAGTGGATAATGTCTCCTCGCTAATTTTTTTCTTTTCCTATGTAGGACACTTCTGAAATTAAAAATCTGATTACGGTGTGAAACAAATGTTCTTCTTAGAATCCAGTTCATTAATGAGATTTCAGAGGATTTTAAAGAGAATTTTGTGTTTTCAGGTCAAGACGCGTTCCAGGATGGCTGCTGCTTCTTATGACCAGCTGCTGAAGCAAGTGGAGGCGCTTAAGATGGAGAACTCCAACCTCCGCCAGGAGTTAGAGGACAACTCTAACCATCTGACCAAACTGGAGACCGAAGCCTCTAATATGAAGGTAAGGAAATCCAGTCTATCCCATAATGTCCTTTTAAGGGCATCTGATGCTAAGCCTTTGAACCCATTGTCAGTATAAAAATATTTTGCCTTCAAACTACGAAAAACATTTTTTTCCTGAAAATATAACAGATTTTCAATGTGAGAATATACTTCTGCTTTTATATTATGAAGCTTGCCATGCAGCCACTGCTTAGCTGTAGGCTTTGAGTTGCTCAGCTCTCTTGTCTCTCCTGCCTTAAGCTGACATGTTTGTAGCTGTATAATACAGTATAAACCAGTGCAGCTCACTTTGGTTTCCATTGCTATCCTTGTGTCTAAGTTCCTGTGCAGACAAAGTGTATGTCAGGTCTCTTGTCAGGCCAGAAGATGCTGTGTTGGGAGCCTTGCTGGTACATCTTCCCAGTGTCGAGGGATTTTGGAAGAAAGAGTGGATGCGTTTCTGTTTGGCAGAGCACTAGCCTGACTGGAGCAAGCTGACAGTCACCCAGTGTGGCCTATTTCTTTGATCTTTTCAGCGAATTCTGGCTTTTTGTAGAGATGCTTCAATGTCTGGGAGGCTTTCATGGTGCTCTTTCTGTCTGGCTTTAATGGTACATTCATGTCAGAAAATCAACTGTGATTGTGGGTTAACGGGCAGACTGATTAAAATGCCATTTAACCCACTCAAATGTTGGTCTGATTGGCTGGGAGGAGGCAGATAATACTGTACCACTATGTCAGACACTTTTAATTTAGTCAAGCTTTCGATTTCCCGGTTCTAATGCTTGTCAAGTAAAAGTTGATGTGAAAGGCGTAAGGCAATATACAATTACAGGAACAATACTGGGATCTCTTACTTGTTTACTGAAAACTGAAATTTTTGCATATTTAAAAATGCCAGGGTGCTGGGTTGTCTGTATTGGACCTTACAGCACATTTAATTGGTTAATGGAAGTAAGACTCATGACCCCTCTGGCCCCCAACTGTCATCCACACCGTTTATTTCCCTTCCCTTTTTTCCTTGAATTCCCAAACCCAAAAATTACCCTTTGGTGATAAAGTACCCTGAATATGCATTTATGGGGAGCTCATGTACCTATGGAGTAACTATCGGACTAACCAAAGACAGTCTTCTGTGTGCTTATGATCATACTGCATTAATGTCATTCTTTCTTCCATTTAAGTAATTGAATGGCCCTGAATTACATTAAACCTGTTATGCATTTATTCTGATGTCATGGCTGTTAAGTAGATATGGAGCCTAAATTCCTTCCCTCTTCATGAGGGAGTGCTATGAACCTGGGTAATGTGCTTCAACATGGTTTTTGCAGAAACTAAAGGGAACTGAAATGAATTCCCACACCACACTCATCTGAATAACTGTCATCTCTGGGCTGTAGACTTGTAGTCTGTGGATTATTTTTGCAGAAATGTGTGTCCATAGTCACATTTGTGTGCTTAGGCGCACATTTCTCTTGTGTAACACTTTGTTTGATTTGCTTTAATTCCCTTTACGCACAGTGATGGTTGCCTGGATTCATTATTCCCCAGCTCTTTCATGAGGCTGTTCTCACGACTGTTGTGGGCAATTTATTTTGTACTTTTAAAAGGTATTTTTGGAACATTTACAGTCCCAGTGTTGTTCCCTATCTCTCCCCCCTCAGCCTTCTGTTTAGCTGCTGACAAAAGGGGACTTGGCATGGAAATTCTCTATGTCAGCCAAGTGCTTGCGCTCCCTCAGCACCAAAAAAAAGGCGTTCTGCTTTAGCTTTTATTCCCCCAAGAGAGGATTTCAACAGAGGAGCCCTGCCTGCCCCCCTTTCTGGTATGCTAATGTGGGGGCAGTGGGGCTGGCTGTCATGCTGCCAGGGTTTGCTCCACTCTGGACGTGGAGGTGTCCGCTGCAGAATTCCCCTCCCCCCTTTTATACATTCCTTTCAGCCCTATGTAAATTGTCCCCAGGCAATGCAGACTGAGGCCCATGCTGATTGGCAGTTGTCGGTCATCGCAAAGGAGGGACAATGACAAAGGGGTTCTACACGGAGTGTGTTCAGATTTGAGGGGGTTTTTTTAACATCAAAAATATGATCTAATGTTTTGAACTAAAACTAGGTCATCACTTGATTAAGGATGAGAACTGCATGGCAGGATAACTGACATGGTAAACAAGTGGCTCCAAAGGCTTATCTTATGTGCGTGTCATCGCCAAAAGTTAGTATTTCTAAAGCATTTTTTTAGTGTTTAGTGTTGGGACCATGTGGTGATGTAGTTGATTACATACCATTGATCGGTGTGGTGAATGTCAACGTCAAATGCATCATGTTATCTCAGACTTTGAAGTGGACAGGATTACTAGGCCGTGCCTAGCAGATTATTAGCAGATCCTCTGGCTAAATAATTGTGGACATCAAAAGTCTGGGAGTATTTTAATGAAGCACAAACAATATGGTAGTGGTGCACCGATTGGGAAATTTTGACTGAAAATTGATGATTATTATTGATTATTGATATTGATTTAGTCTTACTGTATTTTGCAAATATCTAAATTATACAAATAAAATAGTGGTATCGGTATCAATGAGTACCAAAAAGTGAGAATTGGTCAGAAAAAATGGTATTGATGCCTCCCTAAAAAGGTGACTTGTGGTGTTATGTGGTAACATGCTGTCCCCTGCTGGTTTAAGTAGGAATTACGAGGAAGGTGCAACAGTGAAAGAATGAAAACAACTGGTCAACTTCAGCACAACAGAGGGGAAGTCACCTCTGACCCATTAAACCAAAAGTGACTTATTTTACAGGCTGGCTTTTCCTGCTATTGTATTTAATGCTGCTGAGAGATCTGTTCCTGATTCATTTGCCCTTATTTTTCCAACAAACCATTTGCTGGATGCTTCACAGCTGCTGCAGTTCAAAATTTTGTCCATTGTTAAGGCTTATGAGTATTAGTTTTGTTTTCGAGCTTGGTATTATCAAGTCTTAGTGGCCAACAGTGGAACCCTGAACATGGTTTTGTATCTGGCTGTAAAGGTTTGCTTTGTTAGCTACAAGTGGCGCATGTTTCTATGTTGACCTTGATGCCTTGTGCAAGGTAGCCGCAAGCTGTTTCCCCGGGGCCGGGGGAGCAATTTCTGCACAAATCCCCCGATTTTCTTGGCTGCCCTCCCTCAAATAGATGGTCATTCTGCTAAATGCCGTGGGAGACCTTGAGTATTGCTGTGCATTGGCAGTTGGTTTCGGCTGACGTGCATTGGTAGCACACCAAAGCTATACATTTTATGCTGTATCACTTCAACAATTGCAGCGGTGGCCTAAAAGTTAACACACAGATTCCCCAACTTATTTAGTACTGCAGATTCTGCTGTAACTTTCATGACTGGAATTATTTTAGGCTTTTAGGTATTATTAAAGTAATACCACGTTATTTCAAGTCATTTGCTTATCTCCGACACTGTTCTGTTATTATAGATGGGGACTGCTTATAAAATAAAGTATTCTAGAGCCTTTGTGTTAAGGGCTGGGGATTCATTTAATAAACCTTGGGTGTTTAGGGGGGTTTAGGTTTTCACTCCCTGCAAAAGTGTGATCTGCTTTTGCAGCTCTGGTATTGCTATCACAGCAGCCTTGCAGAGCAGTGGACAGTCTGTTGAGTAGCATAATGGCTTCCAGGGGAGTTCTTTTTGATCATATGTGCATCACAACTGATGTTTTCTGCCTGTATTGACAGGGTAGGATGCCTTAAAGTGTTCTAAAATATGCCGTTCTAAGTCTGCTTGAAATTGGGAAGAAGCTAAGAGCTGGATAATTCAGTGCCCATGGAAAGCAGCTGCAGCCCCAACACCATTGTTGTAGGGCCGCATTAGAGTGTTCGCTATGTGCTGAGACAGGCGCAATGACAGGCGGCTTCCTGAGGTCCCACCAGTCAAGCCCCCAGGTTTGTCGACTTTCCGCCGGAGCCCATAGTCCCTGATGACAGCCCCCATGAGGTTCGTTTATTTTTGAGCAGTGCGTGTTGCTACTGGTATGCATGTTTTTGGTGAGTCTGATGTCTGTTTATTGAGTGTAATGTATACAATTTTATATCTATCCACAACGGGCTTGATGTACCCATCATTGAGTAGATCAGATAGGCAGAATCTTAAGGGGATGTAGTCATTTTCGAGTGTCATAAGTTGTTTGTTTAAGGACACTAAATTTCTCACAGAACAGTGTTTCCCCTACCATTATATTAGAGGGGCACCGCGCCCCCCCAACAGCACCAAAGGTCAATTTAATTTTATATTCTATATAGCGCCAGATCACAACAGAAGTCATTTAAGGTTACCTTCCCTATAGAACATTGTCCTTTTATTACACAAACTAAATAGCCTTATGTTATTTATCTTATTTACACAACAGATTTTTGTCTCTACAAAGTCACGCATTTATTCTCCTCTGCTTTCTGTATCACGCATGGCAGAGTTCCGCCCCGATGTGTGCGCACAGACACGTGTACGCACACACAGGTGAGCACACTCCCACCAGCAGGCAGAGAGCGCATGTCGGGAAATATGTTGCATCAACCACCTGAAAAGCAGACAAAAATTTCTGCGTACCGAGAAAGATACACTGCAGTGACAAAAGCTGCACACTTTGCGGATAATTGTCATAAAAAGAAATGTTATGATGTTTAGTTCAGTTGTTATATTGACTGCTGTCATTAAAAGAACCACATGAACACCATGAATCCTGTAGGTGTCCGTCTGCCCCCCCCAATGCTGTAGGGGAAACACTGCAAAATATGACAAATTTCTGGTAGTTGAATTATTTTTTTCTCTTTCGAGGTTCATTAATGATTTAATGATAGTTTTACAACAAAGGCAATGCAAAAGTAAAGGCTGCTTCAAGCACGGTGGTCTAGATGATTGAAGTGGCTTGTACCCGAAGTTGTGAAGATGGTTCCTTAGAAGTCCCCTTGCTGGCTTGTAGGTATTTTTTTCCCCCCACACTTCAAAGTGGCTGACAGCTGTCACCCCCTGCCAAGAAAGAGTTATAAGGACATTTTAATCTGGGGAACTTCTGTCATACAAAATTCAGTGAAACAAAGGAGTGCTAGAATACAGTGAACAGAGTCAGGAAACAATGTCCCGTAAAGTTTATTGTGGTAAATATATAACTCTGTCCGGCGTTCAGGCTGTGTATTAGAACGGTAGAACAGTCTGACTTGATTCGTTTTGAGAAAGGGGAAGACACTACTTCAGCCTGTCAGAAGTTTTTGGGTTTAATTTCCAAGAAAAACTTTTTTACTTCTGGAAAACACAGCTTGTAAGTTTATCAACTACTGTTGTATTTTCTTCAGTGGTTTTGACTTGGCTTACGTTTCCCTGGCAAACATGTAACTTTCATAATCCTCTTAACCTAGATCACAAAGAAGCTGACAGAATTATTTATTATTATTCAAAAGCATCCAAGATTGTAAGTCCAAGATGGGAGTGAAAACAGGATACAAGATACAAACAGTCGGTTAATTTAGCTGGAATGAAGAATACACATCTAAATTAAGATCAGTGAGACAAGTGAGATTTAGGGCAAGATGGGTAGATTTTTTTTTAATTAGTCATCAGTTAAAAGCTGCGATGGTTTTTGAAGTGAGTATGTTATGCTGGATGGCTGTATTGCTCCGCTGTTGCATGCTTCATAGATGTGAAATGATAGATTTGAGAAATGTCTTCATAATTTTTGTTCATTACTTAAAAATAATGTAAGAGTACACACCAAGAAACAGAAGTGGCATAGTGTTAAAATGAGCATTCGTGGGGTGACGGTGTTTGTTGTAGGTATAGTGTGACATAAAGTGGTCTGGTAGCCTCATTAGATTCTGTGTGCCTCATACTTTAAAGACAACCCATGTGAGTAGTCTTTGCCAGTTAGCCCCCTGCTGTAGTTCCTGTGATTGCCACCGACACAAGAGTGTAATGTTTTAGACTTGTTTAGCTAGTCTAAAGTCCTCATTGCACAACAAACCATTGGCCTTGAAACAGTGTGGATTGTGCTTGCTGGATGTTTCTCTGACTTGATTATAAGGGAGGCTGCTTCCATCCCGCTGCAGCAAGCTTTAGTACATGGAAGAAAGTAGATGCCAGTAAAGATAATGAAGTGTGCATCTATCAGTTATGCGTAAAAGTAAAACCATGCGTGGGTGCCTTTAGCATTAAGATCCTCTGGCCCATGCTCAAGGCACACAAAGTTTTGAAGCTGGTGCTTTTATGTGTATTCTCATCATGCTCAAAATGTATCGGAGTAATTCTGAAAGTTAAAATGAGAACGTAACGGTTACTATAAGAAATTGTACAGTTTGGTTCGCAGCCCACTGTTCACGAATGTGTACTGCAGTTCTTTCAGTTCAGCATACAAAGTGATTGGACTTTCCAGTGGTCCTGCACTAGCTGTTCAATTAACAGTCGCTCTGTTTCGGATAGTGCTGAGACTTAAAATTTGAAAATGGTGAGCCAAAGCAAGGTCAGGCCATGACCCACAATCAGAATGTGCCTCAATCTGGTGTGTGGAATCACTTTAGATCTATATAACCTACAGCAGCGACAGGAGAAAAGTCGTTGCCAAAACATCGAAATAAGTAAGGACTTTTTAACACCTGATTTATGGTTGTATGTAGAATCGATGCTGTCAGTGTTGTGTGGCTGCGTAGGCTACGCCATCATCTGATGCGCACCTCCCCAGAAATGTTACTACACCTTGCGGCAACACAGACCACACACAAGTATAAATGCTTCCTGTGGTGTAGGCCACTTGCGTGGGCCACGACATAAGCTCTGCCTAGAGCCTATGAACAACCATAAGACACACTTTAATGGGAAAACAAACAGACATGGCTAACCATTTACACTGACATTGCTACACTAATCACTAGCAGCCGCTACAAGTAAGCCGGCGATTGGACAAAGGCAGCTGTGTCTCTCATTGTTTTAAACAACAGCTGAGCAGACACAAGGCAATAACCAGAACTTTGAGAGTTTTTATAGCTAAAGATTTGCAGCCCTGCTAGGTTGTTGAGCTTTCGGGTTTTCAGTGTATGATTAAAATACTCACATACCATTATCACATACTTTTTTGCAACCGCTTCATGCTAAACTCTATTCCCAAACTTTATGGAGGAACTCGTGGCAGATTGGACCTGGTCTGACAATGTACATATTTTACAGCTTGGTGGTATCTAAAAAACAAGCAAGAAAAAATCACACATGGATAATACGCATGACAGCAAGCATTAAGACTTCCTGACGTGGGGGGGTGCCGATTGGCAGGACTGATCGTTTTTAATCTTGTGGACCATTATAACCAATGTTTACATATATACAGTTGTGCTCAAACTGTATATATGTGGAGATCTCAAACGTGCAGTTCATGCAAGACAGCCTAAGAATGTACAGGAACTGGAGACATTTTGCCAAGAAGAATGGGCAGCTTTACCATCTGAGAAGATAAATTGTCTCATCCACAACTATCACAAAAGACTTCAAGCTGTCATTGATGCTAAAGGAGGCAATACAAGGTATTAAGAACTAGGGTATGTAAAGTTTTGATCAGGGTCATTTGAGTATTTTCTGTTGTCATTATGATGTAAAAAAGGCAAACACAATTGTTTGATAATAAATGGCTTCACCCAACCACTAACCACGAGTGACAGAGAGGTTATTGTGTTATCATTCATATTCTCTGAAAAATGGCCAGAACGTCACAAATTCTGCCAGGGTATGTAAACTTTTGAGCACAACTGTAAGAACATAAGACATTTACAAACAAGAGGAGGCCATTAGGCCCATCAAACTCATTTGGGGTGAACTTAACTAATAGCTCAGAGTTGTTAAAATCTTATCTAGCTGTAATTTAAAGGAACCCTGTAATTTAATGGAAGCCTGCACTACACTAGCAGGAAGACTATTCCGTACTCTAACTACAGACTGTGTGAAGAAGTGCTTTCTCAAATTCATTTTAAAATGTTCTCCCGCTAATTTCCACTTATGGCCATGAGTTCTAGTACTTAAACTAATATTAAAGTAGCCATTTGGCTGAACACCATTGAGACCTGTTAGTAGTGCTGGGCGATAAAACAATCTTTTTTTTTTTTTTTTATCAATAAAAAATGAGGATGATCATGATACACACAGACTAGAAAACTTGATCAAGTTTGCTCTGTTTTAGAGAATGCGCTGAGACAGGCAACTCGATGGCCTATCAAGCAGAGGTTTACTGAACGGCAGCACAACAGCCAATGACCGATGACATTGTAATTTTGCCCATCCTCCCTTAAAGAAGCAATGGGTGCATTCGACTTGGGCTTAGGTCTGTCTGCAGCTGACGCGATGTGGAGCGTTATCTGCCAGTGGCTGCAGGGGTGGAGTAT
>JAODJW010000117.1:3002120-3022228 GCA_026777045.1 Hyperopisus bebe
AATAGGAGCACCAGCACTTCCGCGGTCGGCAGAATAGGCCCATCTCAAAATTTCTTCAGGAATTTTCGTTTCTAGTTGATATTATTTGGCAGATTTGGATTAATAGGGCTTACACACACACTCATTCTCTAACACACTTAAACACACACACACACACACTCACTCACAGATGCATGAACATGCACACACCATTCCTACCTCATCCAGACCTTTTTTGCCTCCTATAAATGTACAAGAATACAGAGAGTAAAGGCCATTTTAATTTATGTTAATAGTTTAAGATATATGTATACCTTTAAAAAAACCACAAAACAAATATGTACATAAATGCACTAAAAGGGTTTAGTTCTTTTCAGTTGTTCAATCATTAAAAATGTTCCTAAATAGGAAACCCATGAGTTATTTTAAGAGACCTGTCTATTTTTTGAATAGTTACTATTTCTCTTTAATAAGACAAAAGTATTTATCTGGTTACTCAATTAATTGAGTGAATATCGATAGAATACTCGATTACTAAAATAATCAATGGCTGCAGCCCTAAACTGAACACTTGCTGTTACCCAAAGCACAAATATAACTGATAAAATCTCAGGCTCTTAACTGAAATATCCCATCATTGATAATATGGTTTAGACTGCATGGAAAAATGTCCTGTACTCCTGCTCTCTGGATTTTTTCTCCTTCTGAGTGACTGATCATTACGGACAGCTAAAATTATGACCTCCATAAATCATCACACAAAGACTGGAACACTGCAGTCAAAGATCAGTCATCTGTGTTCAAACTGCATTATTCACAGGGCCAGCACTCTGAAATAGGCACGCGTAAAATATGAGCAGGTTATAGACAAACAAAAACTACCAGCCAGTAATCAAATAAAGCTCATCTCAGCATATTATTCTGGGAAGCAGCAGTGGAAAGTGGAAGCGCTGTCCGTTGGTGCTTCTCTTGTGTTGGTTTCGAATTGAGGTTATTTTTATCTGCTTAGGTCCTTACTGATGAGCGAGCTGGAGAAAGAGGAAGCAGAGAAGGATTGGTACTACACACAGCTGCAGAACCTCACCAAGAGGATCGACAGCCTGCCCCTCATGGAGAATGTGAGCAGCCGCACCACATGATGGTCTATAAGAAATCTATGTGAACGTTTTAGTTAAATACACTGGTCATGCCCATATTATCAGGCAAGCAGAACACAAGTAGCAGCAAGGTTTAGGAGGTCAGCTGGTGGGATGCGTCTGACCTGGACGGGTAGCCAGGTACATGCTAGGAGTAATGCTGTGAAGGACAGAGAGCTTTAGAGTGTCTACTCGGTCAGAGGTCCTTGTTCTTAGCGTGGAGCAACTGGATGAGCAGTGGTAGGCAGCCCGATTGGCGCATGGCGATGCAACTGTGCCCACCCTCTGCCTGTATGCAGTTTTCCCTGCAGACGGACATGACCCGCCGGCAGCTTGAGTACGACGCCCGAAAGATACGGGCTGCCATGGAGGAACAGCTGGGCACCTGTCAGGACATGGAGAAGCGGGCACAGGTCTGCTTTTACCGTCGTATCCATCTGTGGTTCCTGCAGTAGGATCCGCTACATTGTATTTATTACCTGGTGCCAATGGCCAATTGGTGGATGTGAATTGAAGTAGTTCCTCATTTTTCTTGGAATCAATTTTGGCTCAGTCTGATTGTGAGGTTTTGGTGACAGTGAAACAGTAACCCATTGGGTGGTGACTGTGACCTTGCACAACTCTTCTGTGGACTCTGGTTAAAACTCTGTTCAGACGATGAACAAATGTAGTTTGAGATCTAAGAGGACTAATCCCATTTTGATTGTTTCACTTGGTAAAGACATCAGATAATGCCTTATCTTTGATCTTTGTGCAAGCAAACATCACTGCTTTGAGCTGTCTTGCCTGTCGGTGTGATCACACCGGCAATATGTCATTTTCTCCTTCATGCATAAGCAATATGGCTTTAGACACTTGCATAAACACACAATGTCCACTATTAAGTAATTTCTGGCTTCAGCTGGCAGTTATTAAATGACTAATGTCCTATTTAAAAGGTTCTGTGTTTCATTTTCCGACATCCTCATCTGTCTATTGGAATGTGCATTACAGAGCAGAATCACACGGATTCAGCAGATAGAGAAGGACATACTTCGTATTCGACAGCATCTCCATGCTCAGCCCACAGACTTTGAGGTACACGCCCCCTAAAGTGGATCCACCACAGCTGGATTGAGGTTCTGCCCTTGGAAGATGACCGTAGGCTCTGAAGCTTCTTATATAATACTGAAGCTTACACTTTAGTCTCCATGCTCCTGAGTCATACTGCTATTTCCAAAACAGAAGATGTACTTAGCCCTGTATTATTCTTTGCCGTTTATATTCCCATCTATGATGATGATAAGCATCAAAGTACCTGGTATAGGGATATTGAACATGATAAAGTTCAGCAATCAAGCCCATCTGTGCATTTTTGACTCCTGTTTTGGTGATGCCTTTTAATCTCTGAAGTTTTAAAGCCTTCAGGATTACAATGAAGTTGTCAGAGTTGCTGTGCAGGAGGCCAACTGCCCCCCCCGTATATACTGATGAGTTGTCCACTTTATTATTGTACTTGCCCCCTCTAGGTAATGATGCCGAACAAAGATAAAACAGCCCCCCTTGACTGTGAGAGACCTGGCCAGGGAGCACAGGCATCTGCGGAGCCTGCCTTGGCCCCGCCGGGGTGCAGCCAGGTAGAAGAATGATCCCCCGCCCCCTGGTCGATCATGGTCTTCATACTAACACAACTCCCCTCCCCCAATGAGTTTTTCCTGTCATAGGCACCTCCCCCCTTTCCTGCCCCCAGATTAGTCGTGGCACTGGGCGATTAGGAAGCATCGCACAGAACGGCTGCCTCTGTTCTGCTGTTGTAGGGATGACGCAATTCCTTTCTTTAAGGCTAAGCATTTTTACCTGTAAATCTCTTCTTTGTTACACATGAGGATTTGTCATATTTATGAACATGTCGTTCATAAAGCTTGAAGCATTGACACAAATGATCTGTCTCCAGTTTAACATCAGAATTTCTGTTGAATGTGGAATACATCGATTTTACTTGAGACCATGCATTTTTAATCAGTATGCCTCATGAATACTTTTACACATACTTAAATATGAAATGCTACATGTAATTGTATTAACTTTTTTGGGTGTTAGACGAGATCAGTATTCCAGAGCTGTACTAAATTAGCCAGTTTCTACATTGCACTGTGCATTTGCTTTCCTTTTTAAGGCTTCAGATGGCCGCTTGGACTACGAGGCAGCCAGTGACATGAGCTGTGCTGGTAGTTACTCTGTCCCACGCAGACTGACCAGTCACCTGGGTACCAAGGTAACCAAGGATTACAGACCTCAGATTGCCACATCACATTTTCACTAATTTAACGCATTACTGTCTTTATTTGGAGTCTCCTTAAAGCTGCTCTCTATAAATGTGACATTTAGCAAAGTTTAAAAATGGGCTGTTGGAAAAACAAAAACATTAAATATTGCATAGAAACAAAATTTTGTTTTTATGTAGGGCGACATGAAATTGGAAAACATTCCATCAAAACATTTGTATTTTTTGCCATAAATGCTGCAGTATTTATAAAACAAAAAAGTTGAAAATTTACCCAAAATAAGCCATAGCCAAATAGATCTACCAGTAGTGTCTGTCATGTAAGTTGGTGATGCCATGAATTATGCTGACACAGTGCATTCTCTCAGTACTTTTGCTCAATATCATTACTGTGGAATCCAGAATATTTCTGTATAGTGGAAGACAAATGGCTTTTGGTGACCAGGTCTTATTTGCTTTTCTTCTCCAGACTCATTCTCTCAAATACTGCACTGTGAATGAGTCCAACAGCAAAGACGAGAATCATTATTATTGTCTTGCATGCAGAGCTCACGCAAAAACAGCAGAAGTAAACTTTACACTAAAAAAAAACGTATGGTATATAATATTGAAAAGGAGCTATCATAAACATAGCAAGTTATGTTTCCTATGACGGAATAAAAATATTTCAGCAAAATTTATTCACGGACACCCCTGTGAATAAACTTGTTTTCTGCAGCTGTATAAGTAGATCGTGCAGCTGCATGACCACCAGACAGTCTACATTTTTGCTCCTTCTCAGCACAACTGAACCAAACAAGTGATGAAGAATGCCGAAACCCCTGCGAGGGAGCAAAAATGTGGACTGTCTGGGGTCCCCACGGACTGGATTGAGAAACACTGCTATAGAGTGTGTGATCCCTGTGTGTACTCTTATTGTGTGTGTGCCTCCATTCTCACCCAGCAAAACTGGGTCATATAGACCTGTCCCTTGTCTGTCTGTAGGTGGAGATGGTCTACTCCCTTTTATCCATGTTAGGCACTCACGACAAGGATGACATGTCTCGCACCTTGCTGGCCATGTCCAGTTCTCAGGACAGTTGCATCGCCATGCGCCAATCGGGCTGCCTGCCACTGCTCATCCAGTTGCTCCACGGCAACGACAAGGACTCTGTACTGCTGGGAAACTCACGAGGCAGCAAGGAGGCGCGCGCCCGGGCCAGCGCCGCCCTGCACAACATCATCCACTCGCAGCCGGATGACAAGCGCGGCCGCAGGGAGATCCGAGTACTGCACCTCCTGGAGCAGATCCGGGCCTACTGCGAGACATGTTGGGAGTGGCAGCAGGTCCATGAGCGCGGTGTTGACCAGGACCAAAACCCCAGTGGGTCCTCTTGATGTTTGGATGCCGTTAGCCAGCCAGTGTGTTTGTTTTTGGGTCTTTGTCTGACACTTGAGTCTGCAAGCCCTGCTAATTTTGCTTTCTTCCTGATACCAGTGCCCTCGCCAGTGGAGCATCAGATCTGTCCTGCCGTTTGCGTTCTCATGAAGCTCTCCTTCGACGAGGAGCACAGACATGCCATGAATGAGCTCGGTGAGCATTCATGATTCATTAAGTGCATGCAAACGATGCAACACAGCTCTTCAGTAAACACCTTTGTGTTCTTTGGATGTTATATAATTATCCAGTTATTTAATATGTGGACAAATACATCTTACATCATTTAAAAATGAGATGTTCAGACTTGCTGAAAAGAGATGGTGAAAACTTCTTCATTCTGGTTGCCTTCTAGGTGCCCTCCAGGCGATTGGGGAATTACTGCAGGTGGACTGTGAGATATATGGGCTGACAAGTGACCACTACAGTGTGACTCTGAGAAGATACGCAGGAATGGCCCTCACAAACCTTACGTTTGGAGATGTGGCCAATAAGGTGCATCTTCCAAAAGTTTTCTAGAAGTATTTCTCATTTAATCCTTAACCACCCACATGGGTCGGTCTCTGTATAGGGTGTCTTTGAGACCTCATAACTTCCCAATTACAAGTATTTCAGCCTTTCAAACAATGATTTAATGCCACAGATATGCTGTTATGCTATATGTTCTTAAATACCAGAATATACACCTGAATAATAATTTAGTTAAATATTATTTAAAAATTTATTTATTAGGATGCTAATTGTTATCAGAATGCATGACATCAAAAATGTCATAAAACCAGTTTTTGAAATCTGATATTCTCTGCTTGTATAACTCAGTTTCAAAGTTTGAATTGGGCTTTACTGGCTTTGCCTTTCGGCACACTTGAACTAGATCAATCACGTGTTGGTTGGTCTTTTGTCCAGAGGAAGAACAGCTCTTTCAGTGCAGTCAAACACACCTACTCAAACATCTTCTGTTATTCTGATAGGTATCAGCTCACATTATCCCAAACAGACTTCTCCAGCTTCATGCACGTTGTTCAGCAAATAGGCATATAATTTCTATATAATTTCACTGTACCAACATATGTTCTTTCCTGGACCTGGACCAAAAAAAATTATTTTATTACAGTGCATGAGCTTCGCTTGGATACTACGCTCTGCAACATCCATGATAGTTTTATCGACAGTGTGTGCATGATGTACAGCTATGGCAGTCTGGCAATTTGTGTTTGTATGTGTGTGTGTGGATATGTGCATTTGTCAGTACACCTATGATTTGGTCACAGGGGATTAGAGTGCTATTTGGTACAGTGTAACATTGTGACGCATTGCAAATCTGCATGAAAAATTTTGTAATGAAATGCACATTTGTTTTATTATGTAAAAAATATACAACAAAAGGTAGGATATTTTTAGCTAAAGTGAGCATTTGATGAAAATATGATTAACTTACATTTGGCAAAGATAGCAGTTATTCAAGGGATATTGTATTTCAAAATGTTAATATTCTTGGACATTGGATATTTGTCTTGACAAGGTGGAAATGTTAAGCTTGACTGCAGCCAACTATAGACCCTAGGAGGAAAATCAAATTTGTTTCTCTTACAGGCAACCCTATGCTCCATGAAAGGCTGCATGAGGGCGATGGTGGCCCAGTTGAAATCTGACAGTGAAGATTTACAGCAGGTGCAGTAGCTGCGTACTGTAGATATATGGCCTGTAGCCCTTTGGCAAATGCAGACTCTGCCCAAGAATTTACAGTGAATGCATTTGAAGTGGACACCTCCAAACCCTTCACTTTATTTACTTAGGTGATCGCCAGTGTTCTGAGGAATTTGTCCTGGCGCGCTGATGTCAACAGTAAGAAGACACTCCGTGAGGTTGGCAGTGTGAAGGCTCTCATGGAATGTGCGTTGGATGTTAAGAAGGTGAATCTCAAAAATTCAAATATCTTTGTGAATGTGTCCGTCCTTAATGTGGTTACACCCAGGTTTCATTTTGTCTTGTTTGCTCTTTAAAGTTTAATTAAAATTTGGTTTTGTAGAGCTTTGTAGAATTGATCGATTGGTTTTAATGTTTCTGTGTAGGAATGTCCTCTTAAAAAGGATGGAAAATTGAATAATCTTCTTCCTTTTCTCCTCAAGGAATCAACACTAAAGAGTGTTCTAAGTGCCCTTTGGAACTTGTCAGCACATTGCACTGAAAACAAAGCTGATATATGTGCTGTTGATGGCTCTCTGGCCTTTTTAGTCAGCACACTAACATACCGAAGTCAAACCAACACCCTTGCAATTATTGAAAGCGGAGGAGGCATCTTGCGAAATGTGTCGAGTCTAATTGCTACAAATGAAGATCACAGGCATGTAGATTTATAAATGACATCTTTTAATGTACAACCGTAAGTGTAAGAAAGGTCACTGCCCAAGATATGTTATTGTTTAAAATGAAATCAGTCAAAATGTTCTACCTGACAGTAATATTTAATTGGACCATGCTTTAGTTATTTTTTCGAAGTTTAATCCACTCCACTGTGCTCTACACAATAAATGAATAGTTTAGTGTTTTGTGTATTAGTGATAAACTATGGGTTACTTTGAATTCCTTTCCTGCAAAAATCATAGCATATTTTAATTTTCTTCCCTGTATTTTTAGGCAAATTTTGAGAGAAAACAACTGTCTCCAGACTCTGCTTCAGCATCTAAAGTCTCACAGCTTAACAATAGTCAGTAACGCATGTGGAACACTCTGGAACCTTTCTGCTCGAAATGCAAAGGACCAAGAAGGTCTGTGGGACATGGGAGCTGTCAGCATGTTGAAAAATCTCATTCACTCTAAGCACAAAATGATAGCTATGGGCAGTGCAGCGGCTTTGCGAAATCTCATGGCTAATAGACCAGCTAAATACAAGGATGCCAACATCATGTCTCCAGGATCCAACTTGCCATCTCTCCAGGCCAGAAAACAGAAAGCTTTGATCGAAGAACTGGATGCGCAGCACCTTTCAGAGACTTTCGATAATATCGATAACTTGAGTCCGAAGGCTCCTCAAAAGAACAAACCGAGACACAAGCAGAATGTTTACAGTGAGTTTGTTGTGGACTCTGCCCATCATAATGATAACTGTCGGTCGGAGAGTTTAAGTCCCAGTAGTATACGTCCTCATGCTCCTTATGTAAACACCCCAGTGCTGCCTAATTCATCTAGAGAAAACAGAGATAGTTCAGACACTTCCAAAGGTGAGAAGGATCGGAGCCTTGATCGGGAACTGAAAGGAGCTGTACCTGGTGGATTTCACCCTTCAGATGAACCCTCCAAGAGGATAGGAATGCAGACATCAACAGCCGCGCAAATTGCCAAGGTAATGGAAGAGGTGGAAAGCATGCATATAAGCCAAGGAGACAGGAGTGCTGGCAATACACCAGACCCTCAGTGTGTGCCGGATGAAATAAGTGCCATGAGGCATACACCTACCATGCTTGGTCATTTAAATGCATTCAACTTTGCCAAAGCTGAGCACTCAAGTCGTCCTTGCCCCATGCTAAAAATTGAGTATAGGGCATCCAATGACAGCTTGAACAGTGTTAGCAGTATTGATGGCTATGGCAGAAGGGGTCAGATGAAACCTTCCATTGAATCTTACTCTGAAGATGAAGGGAAAAGCGGCATCTACGGGACATATCCTGCTGACCTTGCCCATAAGATTCACAGTGCCAATCATATGGAGGATGATAATGGGGACCTGGATACTACTATTAATTACAGCCTAAAATACTCAGATGAACAATTGAATTCTGGCCGGCAGAGTCCGAGCCAGAATGAAAGGTGGACAAGAGTTAAACATCATGGGGATGATGTGAAACGGGTAGATCAGAAACCAGTGCAGTCTCAAAGCCCAAGTTATCCAGTGTACACAGAGGCAAATGTCACCAGTGAGGAAACGCACGCAACGTATCCGCCGAGATTTGTGGCACCAGAGTGTTCTGCTGGATTCCGGTCAAGGAGTTCCAATTCTTCTGAACAAAGTAGTTCTAGCCTTGGAATGACTAAAAAGATCAGCCAGACTATGTGCCCTGTTGATGATTATGGTGACCACAAGCCAACCAACTTCAATGAGCGGTACTCAGAAGAACAACAACAGGAGGAAGATCAGCCAACTAATTACAGCATGAAATATAACGAGGAGCATCATGTGGAACAACCAATTGATTACAGCTTAAAATATTCAGAAAACTGTTCCCAAAAAACAATTTTTAGCCATCCAAAATCATCATCTCACAGTTTAACAAAGGACCATTTAAGCCCGGGAAACATGACCGCATCCATAAAGAATTCAAGCAGACAAAAGCAACTTCTCCCACCTCACACAAGGTCTGGGCCGAGTCGAGTTATCCAAAAGAATTCAACATGCAAGTCTCCTGCAATTAATCAAGAGACTCTACAGACATACTGTGTTGAGGACACGCCAATCTGTTTTTCGCGAGGCAGTTCTTTGTCATCTTTGTCATCCGAAGAAGATGAAATGGAAGGTCGTAAGCGATCCATGGCTGCTGTAACTAACTATCCTAATTTAGCTATTTCAGAAAAAGAGTCTTCTGATATTTTAGTTGCAGAACAACATACTGCTGAAACCCAAAGCACTTCACAGTATAACCGAATGAAACCTCAGAGAAATCAAGGTGCTGGTGTCTCCATGTCCGATGGCTCAAGACATAAAGCAGTTGAGTTTTCATCTGGAGCTAAATCTCCGTCCAAAAGTGGTGCTCAAACTCCTAAAAGTCCCCCAGAACATTATGTGCAGGAGACACCTCTTATGTTTAGCAGGTGTACTTCAGTGAGCTCCCTCGATAGCTTTGAGAGTCATTCTATAGCTAGCTCTGTGCAGAGTGAACCATGCAGTGGCATGGTTAGTGGAATTATCAGCCCAAGTGATCTTCCTGATAGTCCTGGGCAAACAATGCCTCCAAGTCGTTGTAAAACTCCGCCTCCATCACATCCACCCCAAGGAAAACACAAAATGAAAGTACCTCATATGGAAAAGAGGGATTTGGCTCCAAGGCATGCGGCTGTGAATTCTGCTGTCCAGAAAGTTCAAGTACTTCCAGACAGTGACACACTGCTGCATTTTGCCACAGAGAGTACTCCGGATGGATTCTCTTGTGCCTCAAGTCTGAGTGCCCTCAGCCTTGATGAACCTTTCATTCAGAAAGATGTTGAGCTTCAAATTATGCCCCCTGTTCATGAAGATGACCATGGAAATGATGGTGAGCCTGAAAAAGATGACACTATACAAACAATGGACTCAGATGTAGCCAAATTACAAAAGGAACCAGAAAAAGATTTATTAGATTATTCTGATGATGATGATATTGAGATATTGGAAGCTTGCATAAATTCCGCAATGCCAACTAAGTCTTCGCGAAAACCAAAAAAGCAGTCTCCTACAAGTGCTTCAAGAATACCTCCACCAGTAGCTCGTAAACCAAGCCAGCTTCCTGTTTATAAATTGCTTCCTCCACAGAACCGGGGACAACAACAGAAACATGTGAGCTTTACCCATGGAGAAGATATGCCTAGAATATACTGTGTTGAGGGAACCCCCATAAATTTTTCAACTGCAACATCTCTTAGTGATCTCACTATTGATTCCCCTCCTAATGAGCTAGCAAATACTGAGACACCTGTGCCTCCCATGGAATCTGCTTCTTCTCATAGGGAAGGCACTGATTCAGAGGGGAAAAGTGCAGAGGCGGCTGGGCAGATTCTGTCTACATCTGTATCTGTGGACGATGAGAAAAATGAAGGGGATGATATTCTAGCTGAATGTATCAGTTCTGCAATGCCAAAAAGTAAATTCCATAAGCCTTTTAGAATGAATAAAATCGATCAAGGGCATCCGCCAACATCTCCTGGATCTCTAGTCCAACAGGAAATGGAAAAGAATAAACCTACATCCCCGGTAAAACCAATGCCACAAAGCAGTGAATATAGAACAAGGATGATAAAACGCCCAGGAACAACAAGTGGTGTTGCCCTGGGAGCCTCAAGCACAGAAAAAAATGAAACCAAAAAACAGGACCTTAAAGTGACCTCAACTGAGAAGCCTCCACATGCTGATGAGCGAGTACGCACCGGTTTTTCTTTTGATTCACCACATCAGTATACCCCAATAGAGGGGACCCCATTTTGCTTCTCGCGCAATGATTCTTTAAGCTCATTAGATTTTGAGGAGGATGATCTTGATTTCTCAAAGGAGAAGGCTGAGCTCAAGAAAGAAAAAGAGCAGAAAAAGCAACCTACTAAAGCTGCTAATGATGATACTGTTAGTCTACAAGCCACAAACAGAAAGCAGACTTTTCAGGTGGCTCCATCAAAATCTCTACAAAAGCAAGAAAGATTTCCACACACATCAAAAGAAATTACAGGACCAGTCTCAGATGAGAAGCAGAATTTTTCTATTGAAGACACTCCAGTATGTTTTTCTAGAAATTCCTCTCTCAGCTCCTTGAGTGACATTGATCAAGAAAACAACAACAGGGAGTCTCATGAAAAAGAAAATACAACTGTGGGAGAAAGCTCTAGGCCTCCAGCCTCTGGGTATGCTCCTAAGGCCTTCCATGTTGAAGATACTCCAGTATGTTTTTCCAGAAATAGTTCACTTAGCTCTCTTAGCATTGATTCAGAAGATGATCTTTTGCAGGAATGTATTAGTTCTGCTATGCCAAAAAAGAAGAAACAACCCCTTCAGAATAATTCAGATGAACCTGGGGAGAGTGATAAAACTATGGATGGCATTTTAGCTGAAGAGCCAAATCTAACATTAGATACTCGTAGTCCTGTCTCTGAGCAAGCTCTTTCACCTGATTCAGAGTCATTCGATTGGAAAGCTATTCAAGAAGGTGCAAATTCTATAGTTAGCAGTCTGCACCAAGCAGCTGCTAGTCTATCACGACAAGGTTCTTCCGACTCTGATTCAATCCTCTCTCTCAAGTCTGGTATCTCAATTGGGTCTCCCTTCCATATATCGATGGATCTTGAGGAAAAAAACACAACCACAACCAAAGGTCCCAGAATACTAAAGTCAGGAGAAAAGAGCTTACTGGACACTAAAAAGAAGGAAGAACAACAAACTAAAAGCATTAAGGGGGGTAAGAAAGTTTACAAGAGCCTAATAACTGGGAAAGCACGAACAAGTTTTGATTGTGCATCCACTCAACAGAGGCAAAATGCCAGTCCTATGATTTCCCGTGGAAGAACAATGATTCATATTCCAGGGGTGAGGAGTAGCTCACCCAGCTCCAGTCCAGTTACAAAAAAGGTACCCCCTAAGGGAGCTACCTCAAAAGCATCTTCACAAGGTCAAAATTCTAGCAGCTCCTTGCGAAATGTGAAAACACCTACAAAGTCAGATTCTAGTCCTGTTACAAGGCAAACTAGTTGCCAAGGAGGTCCAAGTAAGACCCCCACTCAGTCTGCTTCAAGAGACTCCACTCCTTCTAGACCTTTATCAAGATCTATGCAATTGCCAGGTCGTACTTCTGTGTCACCTGGAAGAAATGGTATTAGTCCATCTAACAAGTTATCACAGTTACCCAGTACAATGTCCCCAAGCACATCTTCAACCAAGCCGTCTGGTTCTTCTAGAATTTTATATCCCTCCCCAGGAAGACACTTAGGTCAGCAATGTTCTGTGAAACAGACTGGTTTGCCTCGGAGTGCTAGTAGTATTCCAAGAAGTGAGTCTGCTTCGAAAAGTCTGAATCAGTCTGGAGTATCAGGCCCTTCAAAAAGAGCGGAACTTTCCAGGATGTCATCCACAAAGTCGAGTGGCAGTGAGTCGGATAGATCAGAAAAACCTGTGCTAGTTCGGCAGTCAACATTTATTAAGGAAGCCCCCAGCCCTACTCTAAAGAGAAAATTAGAAGAGTCTGCCTCTTTTGAATCTTTATCTCCATGTTCGAGCCTATCCCAATCTCACACACCAGTATCAAGTCCTTCTTTACCAGATATGTCTCTAACTTTGCCCTATCAAGGTAGTTGTTGGCAGAAGTCTCCACACGGAAATTCGTCTGAGAATGGTGATGGGCGATGTCTTAGAAGACATGACATTGCACGTTCCCATTCCGAGAGCCCCTCAAGACTCCCTGTTAACAGATCTGGAACATGGAAGCGTGAACACAGCAAACTTTCCTCCTCCCTTCCAAGAGTGAGCACATGGAAAAGAACAGGGAGCTCCTCATCCATCCTATCCGCGTCGTCAGAATCAAGTGAAAAGACAAGGAGTGAAGATGAAAAGCGAGCTCTGAGCCCCCCTTGTAATACTTTACAAAATAGTGATGGTAATTTGGCCTTAAAAGGAACGTTGAGGAAAATTAAGGATTGTAAGGTGGATAGTGGGCCTAAAGATACATCTCTGGATGAAGATTCAAATTCAGAGGGGCTTCAGATGGTTGCAGCAGTTTCGAGAAGTGAGGATGTATGGGTAAGAATTGAGGATTGCCCCATCAATAACCCTAGGTCGGGGAAATCTCCGACTGGAAACGTAACACATAGTAATTGTGTGCCTGGCAGCCTACTTGCCATAGATCCTGATGGGAATGACACACAGTCCAAACAGTTCACCGGCAGTGAAACCACACCTGCCCATACTGTGAGCCTCGAAAAGCCAGGTAGTCAGAGTGCAATGGCAGAGGCTCACGAGACTTCAACTGCCGAACGTACTCCTTTCGGCTCTTCAAATTCCAGCAAGCACAGCTCTCCGAGCGGCACTGTGGCAGCGAGGGTGACCCCTTTCAATTATAATCCTAGTCCTAGAAAGAGCAGTGCTGATGGCGCCACACATCGACCATCGCAGATCCCAGGGCCGGTGAACAATAGCTCTAAGAAGAGAGACTCCAAAGGCGAGAATGCTGAGCCCAGCGGGTCATATATTGTCACATCTGTTTAAGACTGCGACTTGATCACATTATTCTGTCTCCAGAAAGAGCTGGTTCTACTTTGTCCGTTTCAAAGAAAGAAATCAGATATGCATGTAAATTAATCATGTATGCTGTTAAACCTGCTTTAACCACAAATGAGAGGATGAAATATGTAAATAGTTATTTTCTGTTGGTCATTGCAGGTTAACCCATATTTAAGGCACAGAGCCCGGTGGAAATGTGACACTTTATTGGGGGAGATTTCGTTTGACACGTATCAGAGTATTGTAATTTGTACTGTACAGTTTTTGATTTTGCATTTAATTTAAATCCCTTTTATGATCCTGTGTTTTGCCTGTCTGAATCCTGAAAAACATTATGGATGAGGTATCACTTACTGGACTCGGAAACTAATCTGATTTTGAAAATTAGTAATTTATCCACAAACAGCTATAGCTATCAATTTTAAAATAGCCCTTTTCTGTATTGCATGAATTTAACTTTTATTTTCTTTCCTGAACAACCAATTTGTCTGTGTATAGGTAGCTGTAGTGTAACCATTTACACTATCTGTGTTCTCTGAAAGTATGGAATTACACCCTTAAGATTTTACCATAAAGTAGAACACTTGCTATGCTGTTAACTTGTATATGCTGTAATTCAAGGTGAAAAATTAAATCTTAATGAGGATTTAGTCTCAGGACTAGATGAACATTTCAAGAATAAATTATTGCAGTAGGTTTTGGTGTTGGTCTGATTTTTAAAAGCCGTTTCCGCCTTTGTCACTGTTTTGTTATAGCACATTACCCCAGAAAATGCATTGTGATTTGCCAAAAAGAATACCTTATGTGAGTAACAGTGTTCACTTTATTTTATGCAATACCGTGGATGGTTTGTTATCTAAGAAGTAGTGCAAACTGTAAAGCCACATAATAAACACTAAGATTTTTGTTGCAAAGCCGACTGGTGTGAATTGTCGACTGGAATGAGCCCACTTTGTTTAACAAAGCAATCTTAAACATTTTTAGGGGAATAAATGGAATTCTAGTCATTCGTAGTTGCAACATATGCAAATTAACTTCTGTGTTACATTAATCACAGGTCAAATATGAATCATGTTAATGTGTTTTTACAAGGCATCATACTGTTAAATTAGCAGTAGTTGACTGTTGACTTATATCCAGTCTTGTTTTCTGTACCAATATTCTGAAATATCAATAGAATTGATATTCAAAGGCAGAATTGAAACAGCATAAAATCAAAGGCATAGATTTGGGTATGGAGAGTGGGTCATGTCCCTGCCAGTCCTAAGGAAGTATTGTGTATGTGTAGGGGGCAAGGGGTTCACGGCTGATTTGGTACCTACCGAAACCAAACCTATTCCCTTGCTCAAAAAATGCTCAAAATAACTGACCTCGCATATTACATTTGCCTCCCAATTGCTTAGAATATTGTGCAGCTCAGTAGGTTAGGATTATGGGCTTGAATACCTTGGATGGGAGAGTAATCATCTCACTGCTGGGCCATTGAGAGAAGTCCTTAACCCCAGCCTACTGTAAGGGGTTCTGGATGCTGGTTGACCCTTATTTGCATGTCACTTTGAAGGGGGGTGGGGACATCTGGTAAATAAACATGCACTAGCTGTTCATTTAATGCAGATAAAGTCCCAGATAACATGGTAGTTTCACATTTTCACAAGTTCTTATCACAGTTGCAGGATAAGGGATGGGTGTGTGAGCACAGGATGAACAGCAATACAAGATAATTGCTATGACAAGAAGTAGTTGATGCAGTGGCATAGTGAAGTATTCATAATGTGCACAAGTATAATATTAACATGTATGAAACAATGCAAAATGAAATTAAGCTATTTTTGTAATTTGCACAAGTACAAGTAGAGGTACATTGGAAAACTTCGCATATCCTATCTTGCTTTTCTTTTTTGGAGTACACACAAATACAGGTGAGAATGAAACCTGGGGTCTGAGTGGAGGGTCAGCCATTTATCTGGCGCCCCCTGCAGCATTTTTCAGGGGCCTTGCTCAAGGGCCCAATGGTGTCCTCACTGCTGGCCCTGGAATTCAGATGGGGTGGACAGATGCAGGTCATTGGTTACTAAGCAATCTGCTAGTGCATACTATTCTGCTACCTCGGGACAGGCCGGCAGTGGAATCCAGATATCCAGGTACCTTTCATAGGCTTAGGATGGGTATCTGCTTTAAATGCGCATTCATTAACAGCTGTCGAGCCCCCCACCAGGCCTTGCAGTCATGGCTGTTACCCCAATTCTGCCCTACAAAGACAAAAGAATAAGTAGGGAATTTAGTGTACCTATTCAAAACCGGGCAGAGTTGAACTAAGACAATTTGTCACCAGATAATATGGAGACGCAATGGGTTTCTTTTTTTCCCCCCTCACACCCTCTTCTCCTTGCTCTGTTCTTTTTTAGTGTACTGTGTGCATTTCTACTACTGTACTACTGCAAAATGGATAATGTGTAAGGATTGACAGGCCATTTATGAATTTAAGGTCCTTGCTGTCTTAAGATGCTAATTTGTTGGGCCCTTGAGCAAGGCCCTTGCCCTGCAATTTCTTCATCCTTAGGTATAACGTTAATCTACATCCAGCCCTGTAAGGAGGTCCTGCAACTTACAGGGAAAAACTTGGGGGGACTGGCACTCCAGCCCCTGGAAAAACTCACACTGGTCCATTTGGACTAATGTGGTGCTAAGGTATTGCCTGCCACATGGCCGCACTCGCACTTGGACTAATGGGTGCGGCAACGCACTGTAATCAGCGCATGCTCCTTACCTCTCTCTCTGTTTCTCCAGCTGATCCATTATACAAATTGGTAGATACTGTTTCTAGCTTATGTTTTCTGTTTATTCTGCTTCCTGTGGGCTGCCAGACCAAACTGATAAGTGTTTCACTTCTCATTTTCACTTTGTAGCCGAATAGTCCCTCAGTTCACTACAGAAAGAGACCCTAACAAGGTATGGTGGAAAACAAAAATCGATTTTCGACTTTAAAAGCAGTATGTGACTTCATTGTAATTAAGACTACTGAAAAAATCGATTTCTGGTTTGCTCTGAAACTGTCCAGAACAGGAATTTCCTGAGGTAGCCATATTAGCATCGAAAATTAATTGAGCCCTATTTGAAAGCAGTTGTGGTGAGTCCTTAGCTTTCCTATCTCTTTGAGCTACAGAAGATGTTAAAGTATATATAAAAAAATTAGTTATGAGTTGTCCAAAAAGCTGGCGTGATCCTATCCCTGTATTACTAATTTTACTAGATTACTTTTATTTGTATGCATGTGTGTAGATTTTTTACAGTGTATGATATGAACGGTTCTGTTTTTATATATATATATGGTAAATTTCTGCAGTGTATTTCTAATAAAATTCCAAAAGCAATACTCTGAACACTGCACTTGATTTGTACATTTTCCAGTTTCATCACCTTCTTAAGATACCGTTTGTAAGTTTCAGTGTAATGTAAAACAGCATCCTTTCATTCTCTCCGTAGTGCCATGTCTGAAGAGATGTTTAACATTTCTCTGGATTATTACTATGATGAAGATGTTGCTCCTGACCCTGGCTTCCAGATGATGAATATTATTGTAACTGTTTTCTATGCGATCACGTGTGTCCTTGGTATCCCTGGCAATGCCTTTGTGATGTGGATAGCAGGGATGAAGATGAAAAGAACAGTCAACACCACTTGGTTCTTGAATTTGGCCATTGCTGATTTACTCTGTTGCCTGTCCATCCCCTTCATTATCACGGAGGTACATCTGAACTACCACTGGCCATTTGGCAAAATCTTGTGCAAAGTGATTCCTTCAGTTATCGTGCTCAATATGTTTGCCAGCATTGTCACACTCACCTTGATTAGCATAGACAGGTTTTTGCAGGTCATCAAACCTGTTTGGTCCCAGAACCATCGGTCTGCAACTCTAGCCTCTCTACTTTGTGCACTTTCATGGCTCTTGTCGATGCTTCTCAGTTTGCCAAACATGATTTACAGAGAGACTGCTCATTTTCATTATTCAAACCAAACAAGATGCATGATACTTGATCACTCTGTTAGGAAAATGGCTTGCATGTCCAGGTTTGTGCTTGGATTCCTGATTCCTATCATCATCATTGTCTTGTGCAATTCTTTTATCCTGAGGAAAGTGAACAGCGGACGCTTCTCAACGTCTCAGAAACCAAGGCAAATCATCGTTAGAGTCATAATGGCTTTTTGTCTCTGTTGGCTTCCATACCATGTTGTAGGGATGATGCTGGAGTACGGAGGCAAAACATCAGAGGTAGTGGCAATGTATCTTGATCAACCGTCCATTGTCCTGGCATATCTAAACAGCTGCCTAAACCCCCTACTATACGCATTCATAGGGCAGGACTTTAAGAAGAAGGTTATGGTGTCCTTAAAGCATGCTTTTCAAAATGCCTTCAATGATACTTCAGTGCTTTCCAGTGCATATTCCAAAAGTGAGTTACCTCACACATCAAATTCAGCTGAAACATGTATATCCTAAGATATATATATAATGTGTGTAGATGTATACACACACACAAAAAATCTCCACTTGACCCTAAACAGTATTATTGGGCATATATACCAGTTTACCAAAACTGGATACATTTTAGCATATTTCATATGTTGGAAATGGTTTTGATAATTCATATCAGTTATGTTTTGGTTCTTTTGAACAATTTAAACATTTTGGAATATACTGCCAGGCCTTTCATATGCCATTTACCTGTTTTAGTAACAAAGGAGATTTATTCAGCAGGTTGACTGTGGTATGGTATATAGCCATGTTAGCTATGAATGAAATTTCCTTTTTTCTTAGTGTCAACAAAAATAATCAAGTTTATAAAAATAAGTATTTTTTATGCAATAATTTATCTAGAAAGATTTTTAAATGTCCTGTTTTATGACAGCTGATCAACATTCTTAAACAGCAATGATGTTTTCAGGTATCCTTTCTGATTAAATTGAAAGTGTAAGAGTAGTAAAATTTGTTTAACTAATTTGCATTAGTGTCCTATGTTTTTACGCATAAATAGTCGCAATACATTTACAAGCAGTCAATTCGGTAACGAATAAAACGACGCAGGCCGTCATATATCAGTTTTGCGAGTGACCGCTTGATGGCGGTATTGTGTACGACTTAATACGGTTTTTTTCTTGAAAGTTGTTTTCATCTACTAGCCTATATTATTTGGTGTCTTTAGTGCATAGAAAAGCAAAATTACTTGTATTCAGATTATCAGCTATTGATACTTACGATTAATATAGTCATAGATTTAAAATTAACTTTTGGGATTTTTTTTCTTCGTGGGTCATTTTCCATTTTGATTGGGAATTGAGGTGGACCGTGGATACATTTCTGAAAAATAAGTTTGATCAAGCATAAACGTAAACTACCTTAATATATCTGTTAACATGCGTTATTCTCACATTTGCAATATCAAGATTAACTCCAAATATATTGTAATATATTTTAATGTAAAATACAAGGTTTGTTACTGGTCTTATCACATCATGAGGCATTCATTTTCATTTTGTCATAAATTTGTGTATTTTCAAATATATATTTCAATTAGTCTGTTATTAAAAACAGTTCAAGTAAGATACTCTTAGACAACAGGCCAATTACATTAAAAAGAACAAACACATTGTCATAACATCATCGACAGCACTAGTGAGGTGCTGATCCTCGTCCCAGCTGCCTCACATTCGGTTGCCTACCGTCCCACTCAGAGCCGCCCCGTGGCAATGGCAGTATAGGCAAATGCTAGGGGCGCCCTAAAGGGTAGAAAGGGAAGGGGGGAAATGAAAAAATGTAACTTTTATTACATATATTTACTAATACTTTTTACACTATTATTTCGAAATCCTAAGAAAATCCTAACAAATAATAAACTAATCTTTTTGATTTGCCCGGCGCTCCCTTTCCTTTCGTATCACCCACTATCAGAGTATTTAAGTGACATCGATAGTGCACGATACCATAAACAGTATCTTATTCAGACATTTTCATGTCAATAAGACCAAAGCCCTCCGGCGTCCATGCAGGGAATAAAAAGAAGAGGAGAGGAGAAGAAAAACGGGAAAACGATAACCACTACTCAGAATAATTACCGTGTCTGTGGTCTGTAGAGCAGAGTGTTACTATCTTACTTTGGATAAATCGGCATTTGTTAAGAACATAAGAAATTTACAAAGAGACGGGGCCATTCGGCCCATCAAGCTCGTTTGGGGAGATCTTAACTAATAGCTCAGAGTTGTTAAAATCTTATCTAGCTCAGATTTAAAGGAACCTAGGGTTTTAGCTTCTGCTACACTAGCAGGAAGACTATTCCATACTCTAACTACACGCTGTGTAAAGAAGTGCTTCCT
>JAODJW010000117.1:3036018-3052088 GCA_026777045.1 Hyperopisus bebe
CTTAACAGCTCCCTGCAATGTTTGCAATGTCATGCTTTCAAGAGGAGGCAGCAAGAGAATCTACAATCACATCCAATCTACAATCCATCTAATTTCTTCCAGAACTTCCAGAAACATGATAAGGAAGAATACTGTAAAATCACAAGGCTTAGTCAGATGAAGACTGCACCAACACCTACTGCATGTGTATGTATATTTAAATATTCACTAAAAGATTGGATCAGGTTTGGAATTAGTAGACATAAATATTGAATGGATCAGAGTACCAAAAAAGTAGATTGGGACATCCCAAGCTACATTACTCTGCCAGCAAAAGAGCTTGAACCAGCAACCTTCCAATCACAGGCTTCCATCATTATTTGTACACTTTTATATTCCACTGAGTTCCACTCACACTGCAATACAAAAAAAGAGAATGCCAAGAAAATGGAAAAAAAAATAGAAATCAAAATGATGAAAAGGTTTCAGAGGTCCCACAGATGTCTCTTTTGTGCGGTTTCTGACAACTTTAAGCGTCGGATAATTTCTCTCACCTCCAGCTGAGGAGGTGTGAGCTTGCCCCCACTGGTTGGTGCATTGTGGCTGAATGCCAACCTCTCAAACAGTCGCACTTTTGGCCTTTAGAGTTATGCTGTGTGCATCACTGAGAACATCAGTGTAGGACTCACTCCTGTTTGTAGTGGATCACAATATTTATTACTGTTGTTATTATTATTCATATAATTCCCGGGCACGAGGCAGGGAACAACCCTGGACAGGGGGCCAGCCCATCGCAGGGCACACTCACACACCATGCACTCTCACAAATTAGTATCCCCAATTAGCCTCAGCATGTCTTCGGACTGTGGGGGGAAACCGGAGTACCCAGAGGAAACCCCACGACAACATGGGGAGAACATGCAAACTCCACACACATGTACCCCAGGCGGAGACTCGAACCCAGGTCCCAGAGGTGTGAGGCAACAGTGCTAACCACTGCACCACCATGCCACCCCCTATTACTATTAATAATAATTATAATAATAACCATAGCCTTGAGAGGCACAGAGGTGCTTTCTTCATTTTCCTACAAGCCATAAAGCTACTTGACAGCTGCTACATAATGCTACGTATGGTATGGGTAAAATAACTTGATTGCTATTTTAGCACAGCTATGGCATCTAATAAGGTAGGAGTATAATTGTTCCATTTATAGAGACACCTCTGCTGTGTAGGCAAGAATGCTTCCTTGTCTAGCTGTGAATACGGGGAGATTTAATTTGAAGACATCTGTGGTCGGTTAGATGATGCCGATTCAATGGAATTTGGAAGGCAGACGGACAGGCTGCTGTCACTTTTGGCTGAAAGTGAAAGGTTGTCTGATGTGAGACTGACAGAATGTGTCACGGAGGAGCTGCCTGTTACAGTAACCAAGCTTGCCCCTGACATCTGGCAGAATTTCGGTTGCATTCTGGTTGAAAGTGAAACGCACTTGGATGCAGGCCCAGGGATAGCCTTATAAGTTTCTCTTCATCTGAGACTATTGCTTACACTTGTACCTGGGCATTCACTGGAAGATCAGATTAACTGACAGCCCTATCTTTGTAATGTAATATCGTTTTGGACAAAAGCGTCTGCTAAATATGCAAAATAAAAATGTTAATATGAGGCAACATCGCTCTGTGGTCATGCTAAGCTGAGTGCCAATGGGACGCAAACTAGCAAAACATGGGTAAGCTATACCAGTGTAATACCATGGTTACAGCATTTAACAAACTCGTTTTTATGCATAAAATTTAAGATGATTCTGTTGACGTATATTTAAACAGTACAAGAAATGCTTTCAAGCTGAAAGTACCATCATAATGTGAAATGTGGCTACTGTTTTTATGCATCCTTCACTGAGGTTAAATGTATAGTTTTGTTTCCAATGGCATACATTATTTCAGTACT
The DNA here is from genome assembly GCA_026777045.1 of Hyperopisus bebe. NCBI lineage: Eukaryota > Metazoa > Chordata > Actinopteri > Osteoglossiformes > Mormyridae > Hyperopisus > Hyperopisus bebe. The sequence continues at coordinate 3,037,951 of JAODJW010000117.1, forward strand.
GCATGCTGTGTAACATGACTTTTTGCACATTTTACATGAGATTTAAGTCCTCAAATAGTCACTGAAAATGTTTTTGCTGAATATTTGGAATTCCTGCTTTTTCCATTGCTGGCCTTAAAAATTCTAAGTGACTAATAAACGCTTTAACATTAAACATGCAAAATGTGAAAAGAGAGAACGTTCCGGAAAACTGCGGGGGTACATTTTACACATACACCTCCAGAATTACTCCACATGAAGCATTTTCCACGAACACAACCAACAACTCTTGATAGCAGCCTACACTCAAAATCAGCATTTTAAAAATATTGCAACATTCAGTAACACAACAAACAAACTTTATTGGTGACACCCACTCAATCACCTTGCAGAGTGGAAACCTACCAAGCTCTTACTGCTCCGCTAGTCCGTTCACTAACGATGCATGTACAGGCTGTACACGTCATGTCAATTTTTTTTTTACAGATAATACAAGCCCCCGTTAAGCATACAGCACTTTCTTCTCCTTTCTTCGATTCATCTGCCCAATGAACAAACTTGAATACCAAACTGCTTAAAATACATAGCATAGCATAATAACCTGTAGGTACAGATGCTAGATTGTTGCTGTAAATGTAGTCTATTTGCTATATTATAAGATCTTGCTATATTATGAGATCCCTTACATTAATCAGTTACTTGAAGCTATAGGGAGATCATATTTAACCATCTGACTGTTCAGTATTCTATATAGCATGATGCAAGCAAGATCTGACATAGGGTATAACTGAATCAGTACCAGTACTAAAGAAATATAATACTGAACAGCTTTCAAAAATGCGGTACCACAGTACCTTTTCAATACCAGTATTCCGTGCAACACTACTCTGCACAATAAAATGAGATATTTTGTATAACGTGGGACTATATTCTTATGCGTGCCCCCGTCCCCATTGCCCATGCTGGTGTACGCTCACATTGCACTTAGGCCCTGGTGTTCTGTCGATTAATACTGCCTTGTCGAAAAATGCTACTGTAGTGCTAATCGATAGCCCTAACCCTAACCCCTCAAAAACCCCTAAAACCCATACTTTAACCCTTACCCTAACCCCTAAAACCTAACCCTAATTCCAAGATGGTGGAGCTGCACATGCGCAGAAAGGCTCGATAGCACGTCTTGATAGGTAGGATTTTATGACAGAACACCGGCCCGAGCACACTTTCGTCATCACTGTGCAACTTTTTTTGTGTTGAAGAAAGCATAGGGAAAAAGAATGGAATTTGTTCAGACATCCAACCTCTCTCGGAAATTCTGGGAATGCTTTTCTCTAATTAGAGCCTTACAGGGACAGGGCATCCAGATATCGCTGTTGAGCGGTGTGCGACATGATCAGTAATTCAGTCTGACAATATATATATTTTCTTCACAACTAACCAATATTGTTGTGCATTTATTGCATATGACAGTGGTAGCAATGTCATGCTCCTAACAGTCCTCCTTCGGTGCGCATGGGGCCCGTTAGCGGTTTTTGAAGCAAGTGAGCAACTGAACACTGTATGCGCATGTTCGACACGCTTTCAATAATGAGATGTAGCACACAATCAAAATAAAATGGCAATAAAATGTAACACTGGTCGATTTGGCGTACAAATGCTGTCATTGATCTTTCAACCAACAGCTAGCTAATATGTTAGCCACCACTTGCAGAGTAATGATATGACTTAAGTGAACAATTTATTAAAATGCAAACTTATCAGTTTGCCATTACAGCATAAATTACAGATTAAAAGTTTGCCTAGATGAAATATCATCGTGCAACATTTCTTTTCAAACAGTGAACGTCACTGGTGAGACTAATTTGCATTATTGCAAGGTTGTTTTCACTGTAAGTTAAAGACCTAAAAGCAGGTGGTTACCCTGTTCTGAAATTTTGATTTGAATGTTTTATAACAGTGGTCAATTACTGCTTAATAAGTAATGGCTGGATTTGCAATTTTTTTGCGGTATAACAGGGCAATATACCAGTTCTGTGAGGTCAAATGATGTTATTGATAATGCCACTCATATATCTGTCTCCACTTCTGCTTACTCCTGCCCAATGTGTGCTTGTGTATTATATTATGAGGTGCATTTGTGTTAGGATTCACTAACACAGTTTTATGTTAGTGTTTACCATATTTTCTGTGCCAGAGACGATACTGGTCACTACGATAAGTAAAAGGTGTGTAAAAAGGATGTGAGTATAAATGTAGTATAATGGTGAGAGAATTAAAGTTTCGTCAACCATGGTCACAGTGCTGCACTTCTGCTGTAGCCTATTTTGTGAATTGTTTACCCTGTTGCAATCCACTAGTATAAAACCCTGGCTATTCAGCAGTGACACAGCTTCGTCTCACACCTGAAGCAATCCACAATTAAAACGACGTATTTAAAACGTACACTGCGATTTTACTTAAAGACTTTCTAGCGGTGAGGCGGCGTGAGTGAGGCTGTAGCCATGGCAACCGAAGTAACGGAGTACTGATGGGTTCGTGCCACAGCACATGGAGGCACGAGCAGGCTGACAAATAACTAGTTAACCTGGTAACGCTTAAGTGTGGGGGCAGACACTGTGACGGGGAGATTAGCGTAAAATACAATAACGACATGAGGGAAAAAACAGCTGAAGCGTGCAGTGCGACTTGACGAGTCAAAGTGAAACGGAGGCTTTGCACGAAAGCACCCGTTTCGCTGTTTAATACCAACCAAGGCCTGCATTAACTGACAACAGTAACTGTTTTATACACATTGACCTAAATTAATTTATTGTAAAGTTTACGTGTTTTACTTGGTTGTACAAAGGTCCACAACACGCTTCTAAGGTTTGCTGTGTTGCGGCATAGAGTTTATTAAACACACTAAGTGGTAGGCCTAATAACAACCAAGGACAACCAATCTTTTCTAGTGTTGGGCAAAGTCTATGCTGAAATCGAAACGGATTTTTTTACGGAATTCGACCCCGCTATAGATTGCGGATGTAGGAAACAATAGATCCTTTGAAAAATAAAAGATTAAGCCAAAGTCATTGTACTATCACCCTCTTAAAGGAGAAGTAACGAAAGGTACGAAGACTGACGCGTTTTGCTGATCATGAAATGAGTTTACAAAATAGCCTACCAATTGCCCAGCATCAAAGTTGAGACACCAGACCTGAAAACATTGCTCTGTAATTATATAGCAATTAATCCAAAAGCACACACTGTTTTATCCACACATAATCTCGCAATTCAAAATGCCATACTCCCTTATAAAATTCACGATAAATATCATCATAATAAAGCTTACTAACTGACTGCACAATTTGGACTAGTTTTGGATCTGTATGTAATTCTTGCTTGAAAACATCACCCTGTACGTGCATCTTCCCTGAGGATTTATTTAAGGTATTTATTTAGTATCTGCGGTTTGGTAGATAAGAAAAGAGAATGAAGGTACATTAATAATAATTTAAACGCAGATACGAAATCAAAATAACACGTTTATATTGTATATTATATTATATTCGGTTATTTATGTCACATTATTAACAATGTGACTACAGCCAAATTAACTGCAAAAAATAATAGCATTTAGTTGTGGTAACTTAACTGAAGACCAAAATTAAAAACATGAGACAGCGATTTAGGCATATGTTTTCTTTGTTTTTGTTTGTTTGGTTACCACATAGCTTACGTCTGCTGTATTTAATTAGCGGCGATGAGAGGGATGCATTTACAGTGACGGAGCACTTGTTAAAACCCTTTAAAGCCCAAGTTATAATTTAGTAAAAGAACCTCGGCCATATAAATGCGAATATGTGTTTAAAATGAGCAAAATGAGCCCTTACCTTGTAAGAAAACGTTGTAATTATAAATACGACGACAACAATGGAAACAAGGGCCATAGAAGCGAAGACGCACCGGCTTCTATTCCCGGCAACTTTGTGCTCAGACCCCATCTGTCAGATGACTGCAGTAGAGGCAGGTGTTACGCTCAAAGTGACGAAGACAACCACACATTTACTAATATGCAATTTGCTCTCCCACACATAATCGCCGCTCTCTAAGGATAAAATCGCGTTTCGTCATATCTGTCCGCCTCTAGATCATCTTAGTCCAAAGGTGGCTTTTCTGTCCTAGTTGCGCGTTTTCGGTTTCAAACAAACCGTCGTCAAATACCCGCTGAAAAGGATGTAAAATCTCTCCCCTTAAAACACCCCCACCCCTAAAAAGTCTCATAAAAATGGTTGCCGCGTCACGCCTACAATCTTTGTTTCCATAACTTCTCGCAAGCTTTCTCTGTGATAAATCATTCTTTCAAAAGTAGCCCAATTAACCAAGGGGGCGCTAACTGGATCACATTCAAACGGATCTCATGTATTCTACGGTTGATCTTTGTACACTCACAGGCAAACCAAAGAGGTTGGATCCCACTTGTCAAAAAACCTAAGGTGCATTTCACCACGTTCACTGCGGCTTTCTCTGATGCGCAGATGTCATTCCATAAAAACAGACACTTTTACAAATCACTCTATAATGACTCACTCTTCAGTGTCACTTACATTGCGCAGATATCTTATAAAAGGGTGTAGGCCAATGAGAAGTACGTTATGAATAACTGTTATTCTAACCAAACTGATATACGTAATGGATCAAAGGGCTTCTTAATAGAGGCTATTTAAGAAAATCAATTTAAAAAATAGAATATTGATTTTTGCTTTAAACATTCCAATTGAAATGACATATTTTAAAATATTATGAATCAGCCCTGTAGCAAAATGTGATTATTTTTTGATTGCACTAATCCATGATAACATTTAAAGTCCAATGCAGAAACATCTTGTTTTTAAGCCTAGGTGAGTTTCTAATGTGTGGTGCCAGGTTACGTTCTGCCTGGCCATGATGTAACAGAAGAGCATTAGTTGTAAAACAGAATCAGCCACAGACATAACCATCATCCACACTTTGCAAGGCACAGATTTCACACATTATTCACTGGGACTACATGCGAAACCAGTCCATACGGTTGCAATATCTGCTAGCATGGTTCACAGCAAAGCCACGTGTCGGGCTGGTATAATCTCAGTCTAAGCTAAGAATCATTTATATTGCTGCTAGAGGCAATCAGCATGGGCAACTTGGTTCCAGCCAATAAATCAAGAAATAATCATATAAAATAAGAGGAATGTGGTTTTAATATTTAAAGAGGAACCTGGAATCTTTTCCCGGAGTGAAACCACAGCAATGAGCTACTTCTCATTGAACTCCCTCCCCATATTTAGCTGGACAGTCAAAAATATGCAATATCTGGCACTTTGTGTATCAGTATTAGGTGGGGGGCTGCTTTCTATGCTTAAGTAGAGATTTAGCTGATAGAAGCCATATTTTGTAGACTTTTGCATGGCCTCTTTTGAGATATAGTTCCATTTTAATTGACTTATTCGTAAATGTGAAACAGGTGTTGAATGTTAATAAAATACTTATATTAACAAACAACAAAACAAAAAAAGCAAATGATTCATAATCACAACACAGATCCACGGTAGGTCTCCAGTTATTTCATGATAGTGCAAAATGGTTTTGGAAATTATGCATAATCTTTGTTCCCTTGCTGGTGACACATTCAAGCTTCCAGCATGTTCTGGCATGGTTAATATGTGTGACATTTGACTGTATGCTGAAAAATCCTGCAGTCAGCTCCTGGTGACCTATGGAAAGTGAAACTCATTACTGGAAATGTAAATGTCTTTGTGACCCGTTGACCCCTATAAAGGCCAGTGACCTCCCACCTCAGTATGGGATGAATGCTATGCACTCCCCAAAGCCTGTGATCTCTGCTCATGTATAAGAATGTCTGGAAAATTGCAGCTTTGAGTGAGTGGCAGAATTTATGGATGAAACCTACCAGTGACCCTGCCAGAGCCAGTTCCAAGATGTTGGAATTATTGTCATCTTGTATGTGACTTGACTGTCAGTATATTCTGCACGGAGCAAACACTTTCCTGTCCTTTTGCCAATAATGTGACTCACCAACTGTATCAGCTTTACAGCAAAACTTGGGTTCATTTTCCAGTAAACAATCTGTTTCCGAGCAAGGGCAAGAAGACTTGTCTCTTATGAGCCCTGCTTGCAGAATTCTGCTTGTGTGGAGATGTGACGTCAAGAAAGCCGCAATTTCCCCTCAATGAATCCTCACCATTGCATTTATCTGAAGAAGGCGTGCAGGGTGACGCAGACCTCTCCACTGACAAAAAGGAAATTCCCTGGATTGAAGTCTCACTCAAAATAAATTGTCGATACTCTGTCTCCCATGATACACACAAACTATTAAATTAATCGTAGTACAATGACAATAAATGTTTTGCTCCTGCAGTGGAAAACACTAGAAAGATCAGGACAAAGCAACTAAAAAGAAATTCTGAGTACAGTGCATCAATTTAAGAGGATTTGTCTTTACTGCTCAACATTATTTTCTGGTATTCACAAATCAGTATATAGCCAAGAAAAAAAAGCAAACCTTTGACATTGACATTATTCAATCGAGGTCTCCCTCAAAGAGCTGGAAGAATGAAAATTTTAATCCTGGGATAGTCAGCTTTTTATTCTGGATTTTATTATTAATTATTATTTGTTATTAATTCATTTCAGAAGATTGAGATGTGAGACTGAAAAGCCTTTGCCACAGTCCCAGGCAGGATACACATCCCCAAAGAAATAATTCAGCCAGCGAAAATGGGAAACTCCTACCGATGAGTTACCACAGCTAAATGCTATTAGGCTGCGAATGACTGGAGACTGTCCTCAATTTGGCACTGATTTGAGTTTTTATATATTGTATTCAGGCAACTCTGGGCCTTCTCACCATTGGGGTTGCAAGGTGCCCAACAGTGGTACTGCAAGCTTTTCAAAACCAAAATGAGAGAGTGGGGAGTGCAGAATCACTCAGACACTACTGGACTATGGCTATTTAACCATGGTTAAATACAACAGGTTTATATCTGATGGAAGTTAGCGCTGCCCTCAGATATCACAGTGCCAGCAGTAAGTCAGACTCATTCACGGTGGCTGTTGGACTCTGTCAGAGCTGCTCTTTCTCACCGATTCTGTTCAGTAACTTTTATGGACAGAATTTATATGTGTAGGTGGAGGGAGTCTGGTTCGGTGACCTTGGGATCGCATCATTGCTTTTGCTGATTATGTGGTCCTGTTAGTTTAATCTGGCTGTGACCTGCAGAATGCTCTGAGGTGCTTTGCAGCTGGGTGTGAGGTGGCCGGGATGAGGATCAGCACCTCCAAGTCTGAGGCCATGGTTCTTGAATGGAAAAGGGTGGATTGCCATCTCCTAGAAGGGGATGGGTTACTGCCTCAAGCAGAGGAGTTTAAGTATCTCAGCGTCCTGTTCAAGAGTGAGGGAAGAAAAGAGCAGGAGATTGATAGACAGATTGGTGCGGCATTGGCAGTAATGCAGATGGTGTACTATTCTGTCATGGTAAAGAGAAAGCTGAGCTGGAAGGCAAAGGTATCGATTATCTGGTTCATCTAAGTTGCTACCTTCACCTGTGGTCATGAGCTTTGGATAGTGACTGAAAGAATAATATTGCGGATACTAGCAACAGAAATGAGCTTCCTCCATATGGTGGCTGCACTCAGCTTTAGAGAGAGGGTGAGGAGCTCAGACATTCGAAAGAGACTCAAAGTAGAGCCACTGCTCCTCCATCAAAAGGAGCCAGTTTAAGTGATTCAGACATTTATCCAGGATGCATCCTTGGGGAGGTGTTTCTGGTATCTTAAACCAGGTGGAGGCCCTGGGGCAGACCCAGGACATACTGGAGTGATTATATTTCTGAGCTGGCCTGGGATCACTTTTGAATTCCCCCGGTAGAGCTGGAGGAGGTGGCTGTGGAGAAGGGGGTTTGGACATCCCATCTTAGACTGCTGCCCCTGCGACCTGAACCTGGATAAGCAGTAAATGATGGATGGATGGATGGATGGATGGATGGATGGATGGATGGATGGATGGATGAATGGTGAGATAGGTCACCTCTCAAAAAAAGAAAGCCTTATGACTTCATGAATTAGACTTGTTTGCTTGGCTTTTCAGACATCCATCCATCCATCCTTCGTCCAACCACTGGAGCCACTGGTATGGACAGTATGATCAGGTACAAGTGAAAGCAGTATAGGAACAAGAGGTACTCAACAACTTCTAACAAAATGAGACCCTAACAAAAATTCAGCGAGAAGTACAACATTAAGAACATTCATGTGGCATTGAGAGACTTCAGGCTAGTGGAAAAACCAGATGTGTCTTGAAGCATTTCTTGAAGGTGGAGAGGGTGACTGCATGTGGTTTGGCAGCTCATTGCACCAGGGGTTTCATGAAATGGGCTTCCATGGCCAAGCAGCTGCATGCAAGCCTTACATCACCAAGAGCAATGGCAAGTGTCAAATGGAGTGGTGTATACCACGCTGCCACTGGCCTCTGGAGTAGTGGAAATGTGTTCTGTGGAGTGACGAATCACAATTCACTGTGTGGCAGTGTGATGGACGAGTCTGGGTTTGGCAGGTGCCAGGAGAATGTTATCTGCCTGACTGCTTTGTGAGAAAGTTTGGTGGAGTAGGGATATTGGAGTGGGGTTGTTTTTCAGGGGTTGGGCTAGGCCCCCTAGTTACAGTGAAGGTAATTCTTAAAGCTTCATTATTTTGGACATTTTGAACAAATTCTATGCTTTCAACTTTGTGGGAACAGTTTGATGAAGGCCCTTTTCTGTTCCAGCATGACTGTGCCCCAGAGCCCAAAGCAGGGTCCATAAAGACATGGTAGGGTGAGTTTGGTGAGAAAGAACTTGACTGGCCCGCACAGAGCCCTGACCTCAACCCCATCAAATACTATGGAGGTATTATTGGTGCAAAACACGTGAGCATCTGTAACAGTGCAATCTGTAGCTGTAGAAAAGAGAAAACGTGTATCAGTAAATTTGAAGTCACAGGATTTCCACAAAGACAACATGGTTACGCCTTCACAAATTCTTCATTACAAGTGCACAAATCCTATTCCACTCATCACAAACTAAGATACTCATACGCTCGCAGTTTTGCTATACTTGCTGCAGTAAATATGGTGCAAAACACATTCGCACACCCGTAATCCAAAAATTTGAACTTAGGGACAAAAGTGACATATTGGCATATTAGTTCGTGAATTTGTACAATGAGAGCTACATACACGTAGAACATTTTTTCGCAACTATATTTCTTTCTTTTTTATAGAAAAATGGACATTTTTCTAGTGGAAACAAAGTCAGTAATTGAAACTGCTCGAATCTGCCGAGCAGAATCTCAAGCACTGTTCTCTTGCATGCTCTCACTTTTGCACCAAATATCTCAGCAAAATGTGGTGCAAAAGTAATTCGTACCTGTAGGGCTGGGGGGGGGGGGCACTGTTCAGAGGGATAGGCGCTGTCAAAGGGGCGGACACAATTCGGAGATCAGATCGAGTACCCTTTTGGCTAATCAAAGGAACTCATTTAGGCACCTGTTTGGGCACCGTGTCATGAGATTTCTCGTCAGAGTGAAAAGCGGTTTTGCGAATGTGCTGCAAATTAGCTGTTGTAAGCATGTCATCATCTGACTAAATTACCATAGTAGATGCCCCAGACACTTTTAAATCTTTTGTGTGACAGCATTTTGGGTACCCAGTGGAAAATATAAACGGTGAAAGGGTGACAGACAAGATATGAACCATCTGTAAGCATTGTAGGGAAATAATGCTGTACACAGCAGCTAACGCTACTAATATGCAAAGCCATTTGCAGCATCGCTCTTTATTTAAATTCACTGCACCGGTGAAGAAAACATCAAAAAGAAAAAGTGTTATGTTTGTTATTGGGTGCAATCGACTTCATGCAGCCGCTTACAGCGCTGGCTTAGAGCAATGCATTCTGGTCCGGATGCGATGCATCATGGTTAAATTTTTATTGTCTGCTGCAAAACCTCACCACGCATCACCATGTCACATGGTACAAAAACCACACGAGAGCAAGACTGTTACTGAGGGCTGTTAGGGTGATTTGTTAATGATATGGCAGAAACACTCCTGAGCGTCAGTTAGAACACTGAATGGAAGAGATGGACTTTGGGATGGGAAGGATGATGGCTTTATAACCTCTTAAAGGCACTCCGGGATGGATGAGCAGATAGGCAGATATACAGGTATGCAGATAGTGCTGTAATAACAGAAAGGTACTTATAATCACTAAATACTCCATACAAACATGTAACAAATAGATCCTGAAAAACGGTAAATAAATACAGTGATACCAATCCCAAATATAACATTAGACAAACTCAATATAAATTAAAAGGATAGCGCAATCAGCTATCTCTTAGCTTTTACGCTACATAGGTGCCATCGTATGCCTGAACAGGGAGATCACATTTGCGAGGCATCACACACAGGGCTAATAGCCCGTAATTACAAAACAGGATGCCAAAAATTTACAGCCATTAATCATCCGACACCGACTCAAAAAACTATATTAAACGGAGTAATTTTTAAACAAATCTGTAGCACCGCAACCAATGAAGTAAGACAACATTAGCAGCTTCACCGCCGCTTGGTGTCCATATACATAAACAGCAGCAGCATTACTTACTTTGGTCATGTACTATCTGGGCACAAGGTGATAATTAACAGTGCGCACATACAAAACCCGCACTGAAAAAACTGAGGAAAAATATGGCTGCTCCCTCTAACCTGCGACTGGCTAAACTAAACACATGACCAGCCGAGGAGCAGCCCTTAAAGGAACCCGGTCTAATTGCAAGTGGAGTCCTCCTGCAGGCAGCTTTTTACACAGCCGCCCCCGAATGTGCAGGGCACATGTGCTACCAGTAAAAGGTGACTCAGTCCGACCTACATCCTGATGTATTAGTATGATCCTCACCAGAAGGTAGGGCCGGCAGCAATACTAGCCTTGCCACAGGTCTGGTGTAAGTACTGCGACTCATAAGCTCAGTACTAAGGTACACAACTTGTGGCAGTGTTCCATCCGGCCGCCCCATCAGCAGGCTGCTAGGTGTCACTGGGTCGACGTCAGCAATATCTGCTGAGACGTAGCCTACGGGCTTGGAATTGAGGATGGCCTCTACCTCCAGGAGGACAGTCTGAAGAACTTCTTCAGGAACTGGTTGGGCCCCGACAGTGGTGTTGGGCGCCGATTTCACAGAGCCTACTTCTCTTTCCCACACCCCACCGAAGTGTGGGGCTGCCGGGGGGTTGAACTGGAAGCAGATCTGTTGCAGAGCAAGCTGTTGCTGTAGTTTAGGTGCAAGGTTTGCAAAGGTCTCCTTTAGCTCCCTTTCCCCACCTCGGAAATTGGTCCCTTGATCGGACCACAGCTCCGCTGGTGTTCCTCGCCGAGCAATAAACCTAAAGGCCATCAGAAAGGAGTCCGCATCCATACTTGTGAGAAGGTCCAGATGTACAGCACGTGTAGGTTGACACTTGAAAATGACTCCCCATCTCTTCTCCGTGCGCCTCCCTACCTTAATCAACAGCGGAACAATGCAGTCCATGCCTGTAGAATGGAAGGCAGGCTTATGGAGGCGGAGAGGAGCAGCAGGTAGATCAGCCATCCTAGGAATTGTGGGCTGGGCTCTCGTTGGCAATCAGTACAGGTATGCTGATATCGGTGAATAGCTTCACGGCCACGGAGTATCCAGTAAGAGCGTCGCATTTCAGCATAAACCCTTTCAGGACCAGGGTGTTTTAATCGATTGTCATAGTCCTGAATGAGCAATTGTGTAGTTGGGTGCGTAGCATCTAAGACTATTGGATGCACTGCTGATTCTTCCAGTTCAGCAAAACGCCGAAGCCTACCACCCACCCTGATGAGTCCAGTGGCCTGATCGATTTCTGGAGCTAAAGTAAGCAGGCGGCTTCGGAAGCTCACCTGTTTCCCTGCTACAAGGAGTTGGTAGTCAGCAGGGAAGGACTCCTGCTGAGCTTGCTGTAGTATAAGGATTTCCGCTTGCTGGAGTACCAATGTTGGACTCAGGGTGCATGTTCTGTGCGGCAGTGTCCAGGAGCTCCTGCCAGGAGCTACATTTCTTGCCATCTATGCTGGTTGGTTCATCGGATGTTGCAGTGACCCCACAAAATGCTGACTTCCGTAATTCTGAGATGTCCTCGGAAATCCCCAGGATGAGATTTTCTGGCCATGAAGAGGGACTCCCCTTGAGAAAAGGGGGCCCTGAGGACCATCGGTTAGGTTCAGCAAGCTGTTTCAGAGTCTTGCCATGGATAAGGTCATCTGCAGGGTTGTTTACCAAATTTACATAATGCCAGATGCAGTGTTCTGTCAGTTTCTGGATCTCTGCTACCCTGGTCCCCACGAAGACTTAGCGGCAGGATTCATAGCGTAACCAGGTAAGTACAGTGGTCGAATCTGACCAAAGGACGGTTTGACCTATTTTCAGTGTAAGCTCCCTTTCCAGGAGAAGTGCCGAGACCAGCAACAGCTGCTTTACGTCGCATTTATCGACCTGACCAAAGCCTTTGACCTTGTCAGCAGAAAGGGGCTCTTCGCACTGCTCTCCAAGATTGGATGCCCCCCGAAGCTACTCTAGATGATCACATCTTTTCACGAGGGCATGCAGAGCACAGTACAGTACGACGGCTCTTCATCAGACCCCTTCCCAATTAACAACGGGGTGAAACAGGGCTGCGTCCTCGCTCCTACACTCTTCGGCATCTTCTTCTCCTTGCTACTTTCTCATGCCTTCGACTCCTGCGACGACGGCGTCTACCTCCACACAAGAACTGACGGGAAGCTCTTCAACCTAGCCCTTCTGTGTGCCAAGATCAAGGTGCATCACATACTCCTGCGGGAAATGCTGTTCGCTGATGACGCAGCGCTAGCAACCCATACTGAGGAAGCCCTCCAGTGACTCATCAACCGCTTCGCTCATGCCTGCAGAGCTTTTGACCTCACCATCGGCCTCAAGAAGACCAACATTATGAGGCAAGATGTCAGCAGCATCCCCAGCATCCGCATCGGTGACCACACTCTGGAGGTAGTGGAGGAGTTTGTCTATCTGGGCTCCACCATCTGCAGCAACCTATCACTTGACACTAAAATCGACAAACAGATCGGCAAGGCCGCTGGAACGATAGCACGCCTCACCAAACGGGTGTGGGAGAACACCATGCTGACCATCAACACCAAGATCCGTATCTACCAGGCCTGCGTCCTCAGCACCCTCTTATATGGCAGCGAGACATGGACCCTGTACGCCCGCCAGGAACACAGACTCAACACGTTCCATCTCTGCTGCCTACGAAGGATACTGGGCATCACATGGCAGGACCGCATTCCCAACACGTCTGCAAGCGCGACATGAAAGCCTGCGACATCAACCCCACAACATGGGAAGCTGCAGCAGCAGATCGCAGTGGCAGGAGGCAGACCGCCGAGGCAGGTGTAAACAACGGCAAACAAAAGCAACACCTACAGTGGGCAGAGAGGAGAGAACGCAGAAAAAACGCGGAGAAATCCTCAGTGAAACCAGACGCCGTCTTCATCTGCCAAAACTGCGCTAGGAGCTGTACATCCAGAATTGGGCTCTACAGCCACCAAAGATGCTGCAATCAAGCCGCGGAGTAACCAAACCGGACACAGGATTCCATAGTCTCTCGAGACTGAGGATGCCACATCCCTTTCCAGGACGGAGACCAATTGGGCTGCTACTACCGCTGCACACAGCTCCAGACATGGGATTGACTGCATGCATTTGGGTGCCACCCTGGATCTTGCAAGCATGAAGGATTTGTTAATCTGTCCTTGCTTATACACTGTCCTCAGGTATGATACGGCCCCGTAGGCTTGTTCTGAGGCATCCGCAAAGATATGGATCTCATAGGTGACATCATCTACATTTACTTTGTTGAGGTTATACAGTATGCCCGTGAAAGGGTAACATGGGATATTACCTGCAGCTCTTCCTCCCACGTCTGCCAGGAGATCCTGCGGGAGGTTTGTATCATCCCATCCTCGATGTTTAGGAGCTTGCACTTCATATTGCACTCATCTACCTTTTAGTACTGCCTATAGTCTCCCCTACCTTGACTAATCGCATAT
>JAODJW010000117.1:3093375-3103404 GCA_026777045.1 Hyperopisus bebe
ACACACACACACACACACACACACACACACACACACACACACACACACAATTTAGTAACTCCAACTAGCCTCAGCATGTCTTTGGAATGTGGGGGAAACCGGAGCACCTGGAGGAAACCCCACGACGACATGGGGAGAACAAGCAAACTCCACACACGTAACTCTAGGCGGAGACTTGAACCCAGGTCCCAGAGGTGTGAGGCAACAGTGCTAACCACTGCATTATTATTTTTATTATATTTTTCCAGTTCCCAAAAACGTAGCATCATTATCACCTTCAGTTCAACTGGAAGTGCATTTTTAGGTGATATAGGAGATTGTATCCGGTTCCTAATTAGGTTGGTAACAAAAAGAATGCCCTCATGATCGAGCCTAGCTGTACCTTTTTATGAATTCATTATTGTCGTACGTCTGCAGGACGTCCTTTCTTTGACGGCCAGTGCGCGGTCTCCGTCTGGGTGCATGTAGTGCAGCTGCCATCATTCAACTCCTAATTGGCTTAGGAGTCCTCTCCAGCTCTCATATATAATTTAGGAGCTGAGACCAAGTCTTAACAATTAAGAATGTTTATGCATGCCACTCATTCTCAAGTCTGGGAGTAGGAGCAAAATCACATCACTCTTAGAATTGTGACGCATTTAAGAGTGAAATTTTACTCTGAGAGGTTTTATGCATACCGGCCCAGGCCTTGTTTTCACTTCTCCCAGGCAGTTAGTTTAATAATTAATTCTGATTGGCCACAGAAGCTTCACATCCAGCTTGCATGTAAAGGCTGGAAAATCAGCAGTGCTCGCCCCTTGAGAACCATGATTTGAATGGCCCTGGTATATGGGCCCCACCCCTTTTCTCCTAAACATTTGTATGATTTGCATGCTCAAGTTCTCACCACACTTAATACATACTGTGGCGAGGTAGGTGCTTGTATCCACCGTTTATGATATTATCACTGTGCAAGGGAACAACAAATAACACGGTGGACAATCTAATGACACATTATTGGCATGCTCCGTTACATACAAGTGTGTTACATACAAGTGTGTGTGTGTGTGTGTGTTGTGCCAATACCCCCGTGTTCCTGTGTAGAAGTGGAGCCTGTATACTTTTACCAATCAGACTTTTTGTTTCTGTTCCTGTCAGGTTCCCGGGAGTCAGAGTGTGTTTGACTACAACAAACCACAACATAGCGTATGGATCAGTTACAGTAGCACTCTTGAAACATTCTTGATTCATATTACATATTTATCATTTGGGGGGAGGGAATTCTTGCAATGGGTGGTGATATTTCATAGTACAGAACTACAGATGCCCTTTGCTATTTGCACTAGGAACAAAACACAACTACTAAGTTAGTACTAATTCCCCACCACTTCCCAAAATAATGTTTCTAATGAGTTTTAGGGCACCATGTGGGGTAGATTTGTATATAAGAAATCGTTCTTCCTATGAGACAGAGCAAGCACACTGCATTGCAACAACACAGGGTACATGTTTACTATCCAGCCAGAGGGCTGGCTAATGAACGCAAGGCCACCAAAGTCACACAAAGACACACAGCATTATGGGATACAAAGGCTGGATCCCCACTCCAACTTCTACTTGTAATGACCACCCAACATTATCATGCTAACAGTTCCTCACAGGTCTCACAACCTAAGGCTGTTAGCTATATACAGCCAGACATGGGGACTCCAGGCCCATTATCCATCAGAGCTGATGTGCGATTTATGCAAAACAGGCATTTTGAACGTTCCAGGCTGGTTAACCAGCAAAGGAGGTATCTCTGCCTAAGCAGCCATCAAACAACACAGCTTTGACAATAAATGAATTGGCTTTGAAATAAACGAATAATAGCCACTCACATCGGCAAGAATGAAGACGGGTTCGAAAGCAAGGCTGCTTGAAGGAGACTGGCACAGCACCCAGCACCTATGGGCCCTGCACTGGTCCCAGATGACACAGCCTGTCGGATACACTGCCAGTTGAAATAGGTAAGACACAAGCCGTTGGCTCAAAGTTCCACAATGGGCTCTTCCGTCGTACCACTGAGGAAGATTATTAACCTGAATTAACTCCAACAAAATAATCAACATGCTCTAAGTGGCTTTAGATAATTAGATAGGCTTTAGATACTTCAGGTTAGGGACCACATATAAATGTTGGGTACAGCATGCCTTTCTTATGAAGAAGCCTGACTCATACTCATTGATACCCCTTGCTGTACGTTAGTGGTCCTTAAGGAATTTTGTGACTTTGTGAAAAGTATGCTGAATGCTCCAGAGTATCACGGAGAACCTAATAATCTCTTGCTAAATATCTAGAGCCTTGGCATTTGTAGGTAGTGACCCACCTTGAGCTTTAGACACGGTATAGATCAGGGCTCCTCAAATCTTGACCTCGATTCCAAATCCAGGCCTTGTTTTCTGTTGTACCAGGTAGTAAGTTGACTCTAATTAAGTAAGTTGATTCTAATTGGGCTCCGAGACTTCATACCTGGCTCACAGGTAAAGGAAGGCTGGAAAATTTGAATAGTCCTGGTATAGTCGTATATTGCTTTCTGTATAGACTTCATTCTGGCACAAAATGCTGTTGGTTCATTTCTTAGCTGGACCATTGTCAGGAAACTCACAACCTACAGTCTGTGCAGATGGATGAGCACTAGGGCTGGGTAAAAAATATCGATTCTGCGATTTTAATCGATCTTCAGTTTAACGCAACGATATCGATTTGGGAAATCCCCGAATAGATTCTTAATGCGCGTGCTTTACGTGAGATTTCACTGTTGCACATTTACGGTCTTTTTATTTTTTTACAGTAATGTGCATTTTGCAATTTGTTTACATGGTGTACAATGGATGCACATCTTGTTACACTGTTCATTTAAAATAAAAGTTGTTTAAAATAAACAACTGTGTGCACCCTATTATTAATGTAGATATGTATTTCAGTAATAAACTTAAGTAGGAGAGTTTCAGTTACCAGCATTCATATCAAAATATGGATCCCATGTCTACAAAACTAACATTTTAAATGAAATATTGATAGCTAATCGATATCGAATCGAAACCATAAAAATAAGAATTGAATCGAATCGCCAAATTGGTCACAATACCCAGCCCTAATGAGCACCTCACTATAAGCAAGTGTCTCTCCATGATACTATATCCTGCTTGCTCAGAAGGACAAATGCGAAGCCAAACAGCCAAAAGAGGGGTGCTGGCATTTACGTTAAATGGAGGACTTTGCATAGGTGCAGTACACAGATGGCTATTATTACAGAAGGTCAGCAAAATATTTTGCATTGGCATGGACCTTCCAGGTGAGCCCGCACCAACTCGAAGAGCTGTGACTTGGATAGCAGAGTACTAAGGGAACCTCAGCTCAAGTCAAGACAGTGACATAGGGGAGAGTGAGACAAAGTGGCAGGCAGCAATAGAGATGGTCGGGGGTATGTATTTATCAGGGACTGAGTGGGAATGTTATACTAAAAAAGCATTAGCCACTTAGCAACCGGATTAAGCTCCATGCAGAGATCCAGAAGAAGATGGGTGTTCCAGACTGGGGTGCTAAGTGCACCTGCATTTAATGTTTTAGGACAAAATACGTTTTATAACAAGACAAGTCAGGGATAGTCTGTGAGCCTCGCTCAGCGGCGGAACTGCAGTAAACATCGGAAATACCGCTAAGTGACATCCATCAAGCCAACAGCCTTTGTTCCCCATTGTTTAAACTCCACAGCGCTGGCACGGCAGCTGCTCAGAACTTGACATTTCAGCAGGTGAGCACTTTCACATGCTAAATAACATTAATAACACAATTGCTTCTGACTCAACCGTCATCCCCACGCAGCTGAAAATTAAATAATTACCATCGGGATAAAAACAGGCATGGGCAGTGAGCACGCCTGTAGTCCGCATACTGCACCCCAGCACCACCCGGATGCCCATAGCCAAGCGCCCCGCAGCGTGCCTAGGAAATCTCGTTTCCAGCAAGGCTCGCTGAAGCCACCGCGCATATCTGACCTTACATGCGATTCCCACGCAATCACCAGGGATCAAGGAAACACCTCAATTCCGAGGTCAAAAGGAAGGAAAAAATGAATTTCACCCCAAATATCTCCCACTAATAAAATTAATAAGTAAAACATTAAAAACAATACTCAATTAAAATTACATCCATCGACTGCAAGTAAGAAAAAAGCATGCGACCAAAATCGTGCAGACTACTGGACAACGATAATAATAATGCATATTCTCGTAAACCTAATAAACATTGTAGTCGAAATAGTGCACTGCAGTAGGACGTGGAGGCCAGCACCTGCCGATCTCCTACACGGGTATTGTGTGTTTCTCTCCTAATGGTCAGGACATGGTCGCTTCACTTCCAGAAGCGCTCCGGTTTATGACTGTAAGCAGTATTACGGCATTTTGCGTCCCCAAAAGCCAGGGACATCCGAAAAACCCTTACAATGGGCACTTACCAGCTGCCGTCTGACAGATGAAAAAAAGAAATACTTGAACGCAATAATCTAGCGATGCATCCGAGTCAAATGCGAAAAATACCCGCCAGTGACGTCGGTTTTGCAGTGGTTTGATTTAGAAAATGTTTTCATGCAATCGAGGGGTTCACGAACGCACGCACCGAGCTAAGGGCTCACCTTGTCGGCCCTTTGTCCTGAAAGCGGCGCTTTTTAGGGACGCCGCATTGGCCGTAATGTCGGGAGCCGCTTCCGTCGCCGGAGCGGTGATAGCGGACGACGCAACAGATGCGGATCTGGCGACAGGGCTGCGGGCTAATTCCGGCTTGCTTGTTATTTTCGTAGCCGCCTCAGGTACTCCCGGAGCTGCAGCTGTGGAGGGCGCACCGCCGGTATCGGGCCCGGCCGATCGCAGGAGCACCGCCAGCTCCACCCCAACCTTGTCCTCCGGTAGTTGATTAAGCATGGTGGCGTTGATCAGCTCGGACGGCGAGCGGGGGCTCCTTCCAGCAGACGCCTCGTGTGATACGCTCGCACCCGGTGCTGCCTGCGCTGCCCCGGCACTGCATAAGAAGAGAGCCAGCTCCACGACCAGAAACAGAGTCATCCTCAAAGGTGGGGTGGGCGCTTCGTGATGCTGTTTTCAGCCCCTGTGCAGCGCCCATCGGACGCGCTTCACGATGCGGAGCCGCGGAGCGTCTAGCTGACAGGCGAATCGTCCTGCAGAGCTCCACAGTGAAGGTGCTTTCCAGATAGGAAAGGCGATCCTGATACCTGCGACGCCGGGAATGACAGCTCCACCCCGCTCTGCTGAGCGTACCCACAGTCGGCTCCGCTCAACGCCCATGATTGACGTTAGTTTGGACCAATCACAGGACTCGGGAAGGGCCGCTACACACCATGCGCTTTCCATCAAATCCATTAGCAGTAGCACAGTGATTAGTCTGACTGGTTACCCTGGTGATTATGCACGAAAAACGTCGTTTAATGACGAAAGAAACGTATTACATACAAAAATTACGCAGAGTTCTTATAATTTATTGTATTAAAAATATAAAGTGCCCTTATTAATCGGGCAGTTAGTCAGTTAATATACAAACCACACCAGATCATGTAACAGGCTATTTCATTTTTTTCCTCCATAAGCTTCTCTTGTACATCAATTCGTCATTTCATATTTACATAAAATTACTTGTTGATAATACCTAACTAATCTTTCAAGCGCGTAAAGTTAGCGCTGACTTGTATTACATATTATTAAAGGACATATCTGTAACACCGCGTAGGCGTAGAGTGAATTAAATAATTACCCTAGTGGGAGGTTCGGTCACTGAATATGTATTACGCATGCGCACTAGGTACTCCATAGGGCGTTATCTGGTGCCCAATGATTTCACATTTTGTAGGATTAGCAGAGGGGCGGCATGGTGGTGCAATGGTGGATAGGATTAGCAGAAATGTCACGGAGGCAGTCAGTCTCTCGAGCGTGTCTTAGTGCATGACCGAAAATCTTTGAATTATCTAAACAAATTGCAGATCTAACAAGATTATATACGGACTCGCGGCTCCACTATCTGTATGCATATGAATCTCTATCATGACGTATGTATTTTTATCCTACACCATCCCCTTGGGCTTTCGCATTACTGCCGAAACATCAATAGTAAGCAGGTGCCGCCACACGCTTTCATTTAATGTAACGGAGGGAGCCGATTGGACGGCTCTGGATTAATTTAGTACATATGCTAATTTAGCACAACAGCGTCACCAGGCGTTGGAGAAAAGAACTGCGGACGTACCGTTTGCTAGCACAGTGTAAATCCGCTAAATCGGAAGTGGCGTCGATTTTAGACCGAGTACATATAGGTGTTTCATAACAAGCCATTGCCAAAGGTCTATAAAATCAACCACCTAACTGTGCAGTTAGATTTACAAAGTGTATGAAAGGGTCATTCTGACGAACTCAGTGAAATCAAACGTGGAACTGTCATAGGATTCCACCTTAAGATGGTGAAATTTCTTACCTGCTAGATATTCCACAGTCAAGCATATGTGGTATTATTGGGACGTGAAACTGTTTAGGAACAAGAGAAGCTCAGCCATGTGTTTGTAGACTATGCAAACTAACAGAGTAGAGTCGCCGAGTGCTGAGTTGCATAGTGTGTAAAAGTCACCAGTGCTCTCTAGACATAATAACTGCAGAGTTCCCAACTTCCCTTGGCATTAACCCCAGCACTGGGTGCTTCATGGACTGGGCTTCCATGGTCAAGCAGCTACATGCAGGCCTCACATCACCAAACACAATGCCAGGTGTCAGATGGACTTGTATAATGCAAGCTGCCACTGGACTCTATACATGTGGAAACGTGTTCTCTGGAGTATTGAACCATACTTTTCTGTCTAGCAGTCCAATGGTTGAGTCTGGGTTTGGCAGATTTCAGAAGAACATTACCTGCATGACTGCATTGTGCCAACTGTAAAGTTTGGTGGAGGAGAGATAATAGTATGGGATTATTTTACAGGGATTGGGCTAGGCCGCTTAGTTCCAGTGAAGGGATCTCTTAATGCTTCAGCATATCAAGACATTTTGGACAATTCTATGCTTCCAATTTTGTGGGAACAGTTTGGAGAACAATTTTGGCAGAAGGCTACAAAGCAAGGCAGGCTGCTGATAGCAGTACACAAGAACAAGGTGGAGGAGAAGACACTGGGAATGACCAAACCAGCCAGGTAGAGAGCAGAAGCAACTCTCTAATGCCAGAAATGACCGTCAACTTATCCGTCAGGGCTTCAAAAAATCGGAGGATGACCTCAAGTGACCTTCAAAAGGAATGGGAAACATTAAGTGGTGCAAAAGTGCATTGCTAGGACAATTCATAATAGAAGCATTTTATATATATAAAACACAGGTGCATACCCATATACCCATAATTTGAGAAATGGGTGAAACAGGAAATTTTGCTGTGGTCTCTAATTTTTCCCTGAGCTGTATGTTTATATAATATAGGATAGATTTGTTTTGTTTACTCTGCTTGTATTCATAGGTGTAACACGCTCCAGGCACAGTGTGTGACTATCAGTTACAGCATATCAGTATTACAGAATAAAGACACGGACAGTCATAAACGTGGGTGTTCCCTTGTTTATTGCAAGCTTCTTCTAGCAACAGTTCACATAACATCATACAAGCTTCAATTACAGAATTCGTATTGGATCTGCCATCACAAGTTACAATTATCTTCAGTCCAGTGATCCAATCATGTTTCATGGGTCATCATTAGAACCTCATATTTTAACATTTTGACATGAACATAAATATTTTTCATGTTCTTTTACAGTGCTTCCTTTCTAATTTCTCAGTGCAAATAAACATATAATACTTAAAAATAGTTTGCGATGGCCATGCTGCGTTGTCTCCGTAAAACTCAGGCAGCAAGCTGGGCTACAAAGCATCCAGCTTACAAAGCAGCAGCGGCGGCGTTAGCTTATCCACTGTCTCTCCAAACGGAATATATATGCGCTGCAGTTTACACGCCTTTATATCACATTTGCGATATGATACTATTACCGCCAGTTAGAGTGAAATCATTCCCATGATCCCATCATTACATTATTGCATTGAAGCAGTTGCCCAGATGGTCACAATAAACTGCTGAAATGCCATTTGCAATTATGCTACTAGATGAGACTTTCCTGAACAATATTATTCAGCACTTTTAAGCCAATCTGTTTATAAAAACTGGGTCTACCATTATGGGAGGTATTTTCTGCAAAAAATAAAATGAAAATGATAAAAAGAAAATACAATTTCCATTTTGCCATTTAGTTTCCAAAGTCTGTGCGCAAAAATCCTGCAAAAATTTGAATTAAAATGAAATAGCACCAGTTGCATTTTAATTTTCCTCTCATATATGAGTCAGATGTGAAAAATTTAAAAATAAAATTAAAACCCCTTTTCGTTTTTTCATTTTCCAATTTGACTTTTCATTTTCCAATTTGCCTTTTCATTTTCAAGTTTACAACATGCAAATATATGTTAATCGGAGCGGGGCGGTGGGCGGAGCTACGGATCACAGCTGCGCTTTCTCAGTACGTTTGCCGATTCCGTTGTCTGTGTTTCTTGGCAATGGTCAACCTTGTCGCCCAAACTAATGGCAAAGTCACACGCCGCTTATTTTATTTCATGAAATATACATAACATTCTCAAGACTATAAGGGCATTTTTCAAAACAGTTCATGCATATAATGCAACACTATGGTTTAGCTGCAAAATCCTGTAACTTACCCAAAACAATTAACTCATGTCTCAGAAGCAAATAATTACACCAATGAATAAGCCAGTGCCATGAAAATTAAAAATAGAATCAAAATGCTTAGATATATTGTCAGGATGTCAGTGTAAGCATGTCCCTGAGCTCCAAAATTCTGAATGATAATAATTGATCCTTTATTGTCCCCATGCGGAAATTCTTTATATGTCTCCCTCAACTTGCTGTTTGTAGAGCAAGCTGTCTGCAAAGGCCAGCCACCTGTTGGGGCACCCAGGGAGCTGCAGGTTAAGGGCCTTGCTCAAGGACCCGCAGATGTGCTAAGGCTGGGTTTGAACCAGTGACTTTGTAATTACAGGCACACAGGCTTAGCCCACTGAGTTCCCACTTTCTTACTCCCACTGACTGATAATTTTCTTTATCAAACTCTTACTTATTCATGTCAAAGACACCAGTTTTGACGTTGCAAGGCTTTACATTACAGTATGTAAGGTTCACTGGCAAGAGAAAGCACGCACATGTAACTTCTTCAGATCTCAAGACACAGAGCATTGCCCAACACAAAACAGCAAAATGGCAATTCTCTAGAAACTAATCACTTTAATGTGTAGTAATTGGTAAAATAATGAATTGCATTTGAATGACATAACTAGCAACTGTAAGTAATTACTAATTGTCAGTAACTTGCACAACACTGGAGCCAAAGTAAGTAAATGGCAGAATTAACCATACAGAGGAGCTGAGCAGACAGGAGTTCAGCCCGGCACCCATCTGAACCAGGGGTTTTCCCAGAACTCCAGAACCTCCTTAAGTTCAGTGAGTGAAAGAGGAGCTTCAAGTGCTGAGACTTCTGACTCCGAGAGCTCAGGGAGACGTGGAGTGATGAGAAACAGGTCGGCATCTGGAGATACAGAAGAGGGGAACAGAGAGAATACGTCAGAGTAAAAGCAAAAGAAGCAATTATTAATTTCATGAGGATTGGTGATGAGGGTCCCTGCATCAGTTTTAGTTAAATAAAAATAGATAACATTGGTGAAAAAGAATCACATTGCCTAAGTCTAAGTGCCAGTAATTCACTAGGTCTGACTCCAAAGTCATAATGGTGCTAGAGCGGTGCACCATAAACTCAGTACAATGTGATGAAAGAGCATTTAGTTCGGACTTTGTGTTGGAAATACACTATTGTAGGATCACACATGCACATATCACAGGACTTAAATTCCAGGTGGCCTGAGACAAGGCCGAGCCTGGTACGAGAGGCAGACATTGGCCTAGGCACCAAAGGGG